>JAANYP010000523.1:164945-293105 GCA_020465985.1 Centrapalus pauciflorus
CTCCTAAAAAGAGGAAAGAAGAGACAGCCAAAGCTTTGGCTATTGAACTCTCCACCCAAGCTGTTGATTCATCAAAAAGTAATAAAATTGCTAAATCTGCTGATAGAATCAACAAAAATAGCTCAGAATGTGTTTCTGAAAGATCTTCTTCCAAAAATCCTAAAAAGAGAAAATGTTACAAATGTGGAAAGAAGACACATCTGGCCAAGGATTGTCCTGAATCTGAGGACATGAGGCTTGTTGACTCTGTTGTTTCCATCACAGCTGTCACAAGCAGTGTTGGAAATGTCACAGTCACTGAGAGTGGTATTCAAGCTGATACCATTCAAATAGGGAATATTAGTGTGGATATTTCAAGTCCATCAACAAATGTTGATGAAGTAGGAGAACTCATCTCTGTGATGAGTTCCCCTAAAAATGACTAATAAATTCTCTTATCACTCTGCAGGAAAACAAACCTTCCCAGGTTTGGTACTGTGGACAGGTGGGCTGTCAGGGCACATGACAGGTTTGTAAAGAATTCCGTGTGATCTCAGGCTGAAAAGAGGCAAAAGTCACATTTGGGTGAAAATGTACAGGAATCACTGAGGGATATAGGTTAAAGCTGGTGCTGCAGTGTTCAAAGAAGTAGCCTGTGGTTTGGGCTAAAAACATAACCTTGTTAGCAATAAGCCAACTGTGGTGATGCTGGCTAGAAAAAAAAAAAAAAACACAGTACTTTACTGATGAGCACCTGGGTTACATATTGGATCCCCAAGGCAAAGTTGTGCTATTGTGCTCAAACGAAAGAAATGTGGTATAATGTTCAGCTGTACTCGCACATCTTCTTCGCACTGAACCACAACTCGAACACCTGTTTTCTCACAGAAACAAATGCTGATCTAAACTGGCTATGGCACAGAAGAACCCTGTCACATCTTGAAATTCAACGAACATCAACAAACTCTGTAAGGCAGAAGAGTTGGTGACGGTTTTGCCTTCCTATGACTTTTGCTAAAGGATAGATTAATGCACAGATTGTGACAAAGGCAAGCAGAGGAAAACATCTTTTAAATCCAAACATAATTTCTCTATTTGATACTTATTCTACTTATAATCCATATGCGGACTTGTTTTGGAACCTGTCAATGTCCCCCAGTCAGGAGGAAAAGATACACTCTAGTAATGGTTGATGAGTTCTCCAAGGGTACACATGGGTGATCCTTTCTAAAGGCAAAAGGAGAGGCTGCTAGAGAGTTATGGATACTTGTCAAAAAGATGGAAATGCTGAACTCTGCCCAAGTAAAGCAGCTTAGAAGTGATCATGGTACTGAGTTCAGAAACAGTACTCTTGAAGACTTCTGTGAAGAGAAAGGAATCACTCAAAACTTTTCAGCTGTAAGAACTCCTCAACAAAATGGAGTTGCTGAAAGGAGAAACCGAACTCTCATTGAAGCTGCCAGAACTATGCTGTGTGCATCAGGTTTACCTTCATCATTTTGGACTGAAGCTGTCAACACTGCCTGCTTCACCCAAAACAGATCCTTAGTGGTGAAAAGATTCAACAAGACTCCCTATGAGCTGCTCAAAGGGAGGAAGCCAAATGTCAGTTATTTCCATGTGTTTGGATGTCCCTGTTTTATTCTGAACCAAAGGGATCAGCTGTCAAAGTTTGAACCTAAAGATGATGAAGGTGTGTTTGTTGGCAACTCTGCTATCTCCAAAGCCTACAGAGTATACAACAACAAAAGAAAGGTGATAGATGAATCTATCAATGTCACCTTTGAAGAGTCCAAGAATGCTTCCACCAAAGCTGTTCCTGAATTAGTTTCAGGAGAACTTAACTTTGATGATCTGATGCATTCAAACAATGAAGAGGACTCAAAAGCTTCCACTATACCCAATGTGGAACCTGTTAATCATGATGGACATGATGATGATTATGTCAATACACCCTGTGTAAATAAATGTACTGACTTAATTACAACTGCATGTCCAGAACCTATCAATGCTGATTTTCCCAGTTCCTCTGCTGATATGTTCAACAGTGGTCAGACATGTTCAACAAGTGAACAGGTTCAAGACAATAGTGTGTCTGAAAATCTTGAGAGCTGTTCAACAGGACCTGCTGAAGATGTTAACAACTCAGGTGAATCATCATTGAAAAATGATCCTAAGTGGATCAGGTGTCACCCCAATGATCAAATAATTGGTGATATCAACAAAGGGATACAAACAAGGTGGGACAGCTTAGGGAACTTTTGTATGTTCTCTAGTTTTGTTTCACTGATAGAGCCAAAGAAGGTTGATGAAGCACTAAAAGATGCCAATTGGATCACTGCCATGCAAGAAGAGCTTAATCAGTTTGAAAGAAACAATGTATGGAAGCTGGTCCCTGCTCCTAAAGGTAAAACTATAATTGGCACTAAATGGGTTTTCAGGAATAAGATGGATGAGCAAGGTCATGTCATTATAAATAAGGCAAGACTGGTTGCTCAGGGCTACAGACAGGAGGAAGGAATTGATTATGATGAAACATTTGCTCCTGTGGCTAGGCTAGAAGCAATTCGTTTGTATCTAGCCTACGCTGCTCATAAGAGCATAAAGGTATTTCAAATGGATGTGAAGAGTGCATTTTTGAATGGGAAGCTGCAAGAAGAAGTATATGTCAAGCAGCCTCCAGGTTTTGAAAATGAACAACACCCAGGTTTTGTCTATAAGTTGGACAAAGCTCTCTATGGTCTCAAACAAGCCCCTAGAGCTTGGTATGACACTCTTACTGAATTCCTTATGAGCAATGGGTACTCCAGAGGTAAAGTGGAATTACTACAATGTTCAAAAGAAGGGTGAAGGTTGACTTAATGCTGGTTCAAATTTATTGTGGATGACATAATATTTGTTCTACTAACTGAGCAGCTATGCAAGAATTTCCATTACTCATGAAAATCAAGTATGCAAATGAGTATGATGGAGACTAACTTTCTTTTATGATTTAAGGTTAAACAACTCAACTGGAATTTTTAAATCAAAAGAAAGTACCTTTTTAGAAATTATTGAAAAAGTTCAAATTTGATCAAAGTTCTCCTATTAAAACCCCAATGGCAACATGTAAAATTGGATGCTGATGCCAGTGGCAAAGCTGTTTCAGTAACAGCTTACATAGGCATGATTGGGAGCTTGCTATACTTAACTGCTAGTAGACCTGATATTATGTTTGCACTTGTCTGTGTGCTGGTTCAGCTGATCCAAAGGAATCTCATCTAGCTGCTGTTAAAAGAATTCTTCAGATACCTGAAGGGTACACCAGGTTTGGGTCTTTGGTATCCCAAAGACTCCAGCCTTGAACTAACAGGCTATTCAGATTCTGATTTTGCAGGCTGCAGGTTAGATAGGAAAAGCACAACAGGTGGATGTCAACTCCTTGGTGGAAAGTTGATCAGTTGGAGTAGCAAGAAGCAGAACTCAGTGTCCACTTCTACTGCTGAAGCTGAGTACATTGCTGCTGGAAGCTGCTGTGGGCAGATTCTGTGGATGCAGCATCAGCTTGAAGATTATGGCCTTGTGTATAGGAAAACTCCTATTCTGTGTGATAATACAAGTGCCATAGCCATCTCCAACAATCCAGTATTTCATTCAAGAACAAAGCATATTGAAGTCAGACATCACTTCATCAGAGATCACATTCAGAAAGGTAATGTGGAGGTAAGTTTTATTTCCACAAATGAACAGCTTGCAGACATTTTCACCAAACCTCTGGATGAAACAAGGTTTAATTACCTTGTCAGCAAGCTGGGCATGTTAAACAAGAGTGACTAAGTGTTTCTCAAAGGTCTAAGAATTTGTGTGTTTCACACTGCTCAAGTTTCTCTGAACAGCTTAGGCAGAACAGGTTATACATGTTCTGTACTTAGTCATTTGTCTGAAAAACTTGAACAGCTTGAGCATACAACAGGCTGAACAAAAACAGTTTATTCGTCCAGCCTGCTCTGATGGTCCAATCTTCACCCTGTTCACTTCTTCACACTGTCTTACAAGCCATTGTCTTGTAACCTGTTCAACTATTGAACACAACCTGTTCTTACAAAAGAGAGCAGGCTGAAGGCACAGTTTGAGGAATGAACAGCTTGAAGACTGAACAGCGTGTGTTGACCCAACTTATCACAGGGTTGACCAACAGCTTGGACCAACAGTTTTAATTACCTTTCTTCAAACTTAAGTTACTTAATTTATGTTTTATTTAACTTAATTACTGCGGATAATGTGGGTTACGTGTGTTAGTGATTAAAAAGGTCAAGTGGTCTGACAAATGTTTCTGACATGGACAACCGTTCCGTTTTCCGTTAACTAACATTTCAAATCGAACCGCCCAAACCTTCTCTCTCATACACACTCACATTCAAATCCTATAAATACCAAACCACTGTTTCATCTTCGTCTTCCTCATCATTTCCAGAAATCCTCAAGAACCCTAAAAATCGACTAAGTGTCCTTTGCTTCTTCAATCTCAAAACTTCTCAAATGGCTCACAGACCTAATCCCTTTCTTCCAGTGTTTGTTGGTGATGATGTTGTCAAACATCCATCAGTCACCACAATGCTGACCATCAAACCTACAAACTATGTAGCAAACCTCACTATTCCCAAAAACTATGTGGGGAAGGGCTACGATCAGATGGTGGAATTTCTGCAAGTTCATCCGTTGAACTATGCAATGACTGCAACTCCTGGTGTCCTGTACCAGGAGATGGTGTATGAATTCTGGTACACTTGCTCTTACAACCCCAACACCACAGTCATCAAAGGCACCATTCTCAATGGGACTCAAACCATTGAGATAACTGTTGATCTTTTGAGAGAGGTCCTACATCTTCCTGTTGCTGAGTCTTATGATCTGCCCCAGCCTGAGAACGAGCAAATGGGAAATCTGCTACGCTTCTGTGGTGTAGCAGAACCCAAAATAGGTGCAACATTGTACAGGAAGGAGTTGTCACCCACTTACAGGTTTTTATTCGCCTCTGTGGTGATGTGTTTCAGCAGCAAGGTTGGTTCCTTCGACCAACTTAGTAGAGATGAAGTTCCAATAGTCCTACAGCTAGTGGATGGGACTACTCTTGACATGGCTAAGTGGATCTTTTCAAACCTGAGAAACCTGGTGCAGCAAGAGCCAAGACCAGCTGCTGTCCGTTATCCCAGGTTTCTGAGCCTCATTTTCAGCCATGTTTGTGGTGAGCAACTTATAACTCCCAGCCCTTACTTAAGACTGCTGCATTCCCTGTCATAGGGAATAGAATTTTCCATACTCCTGTACTTCAAAATGAGCCTCCTCTATCCACACCAATGAGGAGGCTGTTAGGTTTGGTGGAAGGACCCTCTGCTGTGAGGGTGGATCCAAAAGCTGCTGCTCCCGCCAGAAAATGCAAAGCCAGGTCCAAACTTGTAAAGAGGACCCTGGCAACTGCTGAAGCTGGGCCTATGCAAAAGAAGGCCAAAACAGCTCAGCCTGAGTCTGCATCTTTAGCCTCTGTGGCTGAGGAGGAGCAGACTCCTCACCCTGGTTCATTTGTTGAGCCTGAAGCCTTAGTGGCTGGTGCCTCTGTGGCACAAGAGACCATGGAACAAATCAGCCCCACTGTTCCTAACCCAGTCTCACACCCTGTCCAAACAGATCCTCTCCCCTCTCCACAATCACCCACTTCATCCATTCACTACCAACGTACCAAAAAGAAACCAGCCCAAAGAACCACCTCCTCTGTTCCCTCTCAACAGGGTTCAGTTGTAAAAGAAGCAACCCATGCTGCCTCTCCTATTTTGGGAGCAGGTTCAGCTCATTTGGAGCCTGCTTCACTCCAATCTGAGTCAACCCCAAGTCAGTCTAGACCCTCTGGTTCTTCCCAACAGGAACCACTTGTACAAAAGGAGATACCCACATCAACTATCCCAGCCTCCCAACAGGCTGCGGATATTGAAAGACAGGAGTCCTCTCCACTCCATACTGTGTCCACACTGTCCCCCACTCATATCTCCTCACACCCTGAGTCTGCACGAGGTGCCCACGCTGCTAGTATAGACCAATCAGCAGCTCAGCCTCAATCTTCTGCTCCCCATGATACAGCTGTTCTACACCAAACAGCTGCTGAGGGACCATCATCCCAAGCTGATGAACCTCAGGGATCATACCATCCCTCTAGTGAGGCTGCTCCCTCCATGCAAATTCCATCAGCAGGTTTCACCACTGCTGATGTTGAAATGCACATCCCATCTCCCAATGATGAGGTGCCTTTAAACCAAGGCACTGCAGAGGGAATCACCATTGGTCTTCATGAGGGTGTTGCAACACAAGCAGCATCTGAAAGGCCCCAATCATCCTCCCCTTCTCCTGGTGATGCAGCTACAGCCGCTGCTGAAGGATCCCTTGACCCCTCCAAGCTGGGCCATCTCACTTTTGCCCAGGCTATGGAGCTTCTTTCAAAAGTTTCTCTTCCCTCTCCATCTCATCCTCAAACCCCAGCCTCATCATCTTCCTCTCCATCTACCCACTCAAAACAATCTACCCATACCCCTCCATCTCCCAAAGACCTGCCTTTGAAGGATCAGCTTTCTTTACTGTCCAACAAAGTTGGTTCTTTGGAAAACACCATGCACTCTCTACCCACTATCATATCAGACTTTGTGTCTGCACAGCTTCAGGGGTTCTTTGATTCGTTCAAGGCCTCTTTCCCTACCACTCCACAGCCTGATCACTCTCCACAGCTGTTAGCACTCACTGCTCAGCTGCAAACTGTGTCCACCTCCCTCTCCTCTATTCTTTCCATTCAGCAGGACTCTGTGTCCTCCATGACAGCTATTTCCCAACAGCTGTCATCACTTCTTACTTCTTGCAACTCTACCCTTCCAGCCACTCTGGCTAGCTTACAAGCTATAATTGGCTCCCTGTCTAACTCTGTGTCATCAGATCTTGCTGATGTGCGAGATTCTCTAGAACTTCATCTTGCACAGCTACAATCTCTGCTGTTCACAGCGTCTGACAGAGAACACCTTGTTAAGCTCACATCCTTTGCTGATTCCCACTCCACTTCTCTTCAGACCTGTCTTTCCCAGCTTGCTGAGGTGAAGGATAACTTGGCTTACTTAGTGACTAGCCTTGTTGGTCCTAAACCTTCTACTAAACCTGCTGGCAAGCCTGCTGACTTTGTGTCTTCAGGCAGACCAGGTGTTGAAGTCGCTGCTTCATCTCCTTCAAAGGGGGAGAAGTCATCTGCCTCGAAGACTAAGTCTAAGGGGGAGAAAACTTCTTCTCCTAAGGAGATACCAGTGTCTGCAACTCACACTGGTCAGCCAGCAGATGTCTTTGAAACAGGTACAGCTGAAGGTGCCTCTCAAGCTGCTATGCCTACTCAGGCTGTCTCTCCAATCCCTGCTCAGTCTAAGGGGGAGGAAGTCATTCCTGAGGACAGGCCTAGCAGTAAAAGGAGGCACTTAATTCTAACTGAAGAAGAAGAAGAAGAAGAGGAAATTCCTGAGGCTGCTGTCACTACAGCAGCAGCTAAAGGAAAAGAAAAGGCAGCTGATGATCCCATACAGCAGAAACAGGCAGAAATTCAATTTCACAAGGCCAGGGCTAAAGAGATGGGTCTTCCTATGCACAAGTACTTTGAGTTTAGAGAAGAACAGCTTCAAGCTCTGGAGGAATTGAGAAAAGAAGAAGAATCTGCTAAAGCTGCTAAATCTTTTGCACTTCAAGAAGCAAAGAAAATTAAAATGTCTACCTTGGAGGTGCAAAAGAAAATAATGGAAGCTGCTAGACAATCAGCAGGGGAGAAAGAGAAGGAAGTAGAGAAAGGTACTCAGGTCTCTGTGACCAAATCAACAGTACCCCATGCAAGAGCTCAATTCCATTTTGACAACTTGGCTAAGAAAAAGTTTCATGATGTTGCTGAAAGAAGGCTAGCCAAGGAAGCAATTGTCAAAGCTGTCCCTGTATCAAGGAAAGGCAGTCAGTGGAAGCTTAAAATAACAAGGATGGGTGCAACAGGCCCAGAATTGGAAACTTATGACCACACTGATGTAGCTCAGATGGGATACAGGGAGTGGATTGAGCTGGCAGTTGCCCTGAGTGAATCAAAGTCTGAAACTGCTAAACAAATCAGGGCATATGTCAAGAAGTTGATGGAAAGAGTAAAGGATCTTGGCCTGATCTCTAAGGAAGTTAGTGAAGGTGTCTTTGTGACACATCCTAAAATAAAGGCCAGGAGAACTAAGAAGGACACAGAGCTGGAAGAACTCCTTATAATGATTGAACAAGGAGATTATGCTGTGGAAATTAAAGGAGTTGACCACAGTCTGCCTGAAGGAGTAGATTTTGAAGATGGCAAAGTAATTGAAGAGCCTGAGTTAGGGGCATTTTTTGTAGATCCCCTGTCTCAAAAGAAATGTTTTCAAAGAGCTTCAGACCTACATAAAGTTGGTCTTAAGCAGCTTGCAGCCTTCAGAATTGCCTCCTCCTTCAGACAGTCCAGCTTATGGAGAGCAGCCATCTGGGATGAGCTGAGAGGATTTTACAACAGAGGTGAGCTTCAAGTTTCTAACTTCATGTTTCTCAGAGTTGAAATTGAAGAAATGGAAGAAACGAGGGAAGAACTTGAAAGCAGATTCAAACAAGGAATGCCATCTGCAGTCCAGTGAAGTCCATCTGCCATCTGGGCAGGTGAATAATGGAAGCTGTCCATCAGTTGGACAGACTTACCATTATTTGCTCCCAACAAAAACAGTCCAATGTACATCAGTTGTACTTTATTTACATTTGTTGTAATTTCCTTTACATTAGTTGTAATATACATCAGTACATCAGTTGTACTTTTGTAAGAACATGTGTTGTTCTAATATAATCAAAAATCAGTGTATATATAAACTGATCTTTTACTTTATGTTAATGTTGTAATTTTATTTCAGCAAATGTACTGTAAAAATATATAGTGATTTTTGATAAGACCAGCTTAGACTGGTTATTGCAAATAGGGGGAGATTGTTAGGCACAAAAAGGCCTCAGTCAAACCTGTTCTACATCTGAGGGGGAGATTTATAATCAAACCTGTTGATGCGTTTGAAGGTTAAAGTTAAGGCCTGTTATATGCCTTATTAAAGCCTGAAAATGATTTGCAATATTAGTCATAAGCTGTTCTATGTGTTGCATGTGTTGCAACTAAGACAGTTTGTCCAAGCTGTTCTGTCTGCTGAACAGGCTGGACATAAACTGTGTACGCTGCTCTACACTGGTGAGCAGCTTGGGCACTTTTCAAGTGTTCTGTTCTTTGTGAACAGAACCTGTTCTTTGTGAACAGGCTAAACACTTTATGGAATACGTTTCCAAGTCATCATGTATTGTCTTTGACTACAAGATCAATTTACAAAGTCGAAGACAAAGTGGAAAACAGAACTGCTCAGCCTGCCCACGCTGTTCTGTAACATGAAGACAAAAGGATATTTGAAAAAGGGTGACAGACCTTTTTCTTATATCAAAATAGGCCTTTACAAGGAAGAAAGACGCAAAGTTGACATTCCTAAATTAGTTAAAGGCAATGCAACAGTAGACAAAGTAAAAAGACAAAAGTTCTGCACATATGAAGACAAGTCTGCTTTTCAGAAAAGTGCAGAAAAGGTTATGTTGTCTTTTCAACAAGACTTCTCCTTTTCATTCCGTCCAATGAAGATGTTTCTCCTAGATCCTCTGAGTGAGTATAAAAGGAAGCTTCTATGGACAGAAAGATGTGAAGAAAGCTAAGTGCTGAAACCAAGAGAGAACGTGCAAGTGTGTTTCTCATGCATGCAAGTCTGATTGTGTAATACAGTTTCTTTGTGTCTAAGCTGTTCTACATTAGCTGTTCATCTGAGTCTTGTAAACACAGTGAGTGCTTCTTAGTGAGTGTAGTCATTGTATACTAGTTTGAGTCTGTCTTAGACTAGTGAACATACTGTTGTATCTGTCATCTCAGCTTGAACTATTCCGCATTCAAGCTTGTTTGTAATTAACAAATTGTTGATAATACATACAAACATTGAGAAAATAGTGTGTAGTTTTTAAATTGCTGTATTCACCCCCCCCCCCGCCTCTAACAGCTTAAAGCATACAACTTATTTGGAAACACTCTCGGGACCTACACAACACAACACACACACACACACACACACACACACAACCACAATTATATATATACTATATATATATAATAATATAATATATATATATATAATAATAATATATATTTATATAATATATCAATTGTATTACAAATATGAAATAATAAAGCTGTCAAGACACACACAAACATTTTGTTCTGCTGAGTACACCCACACCAAAGAAAAGGATAAAAAGGTTGTTGTTGGGATGTTTGCTTTTCATTGGACAGTCACAACACACATATATATATATATATATATATATATATATATATATATATATATATATATATATATATATATATATATATATATATATATATATATATATATATATATATACGCGCTTCACATACATCACAACAACCACTCATTCTTTAGATTCTTATTAACTCACACACATATTCTATAATTATGTAAGAAATGTTGTTGCTTTCTGTTTCTATTTTCGGTTCCCCCCATTCGAAATTAATCTCGGTTACTATATCCGAGATTCGGTTCTCCCCTGCTGAACATACACAGGCACAACATTGCAGTACATTTAGAGTAAATATATATTACGTGTTGGTTCTGTCCAGATTTAATGCAACACACAATCACATACACGCAACATGCATTCTGAGTTTCTTTATGTTTTTGTCACCCACGACAGCACACACACACATAACCTGCACTTTTCCTTTTCTGTATTCTTTGATTTAAGCTTCAAAAGTGCAGGAAACATAAATTCTATATCAAATGAAGACATGCAAGCACTTATATTGAAGATTGAAACATATTTTGTTGATAAAACTTGAGATTTAAAAGACATTAAGAATGTATATTTTCTAGAAATCGTGGGTTTTAAAATACCCAAAAGAACAAATTTTGGAATACTAAATTTACCTTGAATCTTTGTTATAATCTTGTGCTTGATGCTTGCTTTGAAGATTTTCACTTGGTTTCTTCAATCTTGGTTGCAAATACGTGATGGATTAAAGATTGGAGCCGTAAGTTCTTGTGAGAGGTTAGAGAGAAATCAATTTTCTCTTATTTTAGATAAATTAGAGCAAACCATAATTAGGGGTTTTTATTTATTGAAGTTTGCTAGATTCACAATTTAGACCCAAAAGTTGTTTATTTTTCATTTCTTTTATTTTATCTTATCATCAAACTTTATAATTAAAACTCATAACTTGATTGTAACTTTTTATTAACTTCTATAAAAATACATAGCTAATAAATGTAATTAAAATTACATTTAACATATTAATTATCTCTAAACTTGTAAATTATTGCTAATCATGTTTATCGTTGCCGATTGACGGTAATTAAAGTTCAGGTTGTTACATAAGCAAAGCTTAGTGAGTACAGAGATTATACATTCTACAAAAATTTATGCAGCACACAAGAGTAACACCGACAACATACACCGTACACTCTCTTCTTACACAAAGCATGGAAACGACGCAGCTCTATCGTGCCATTGCACGGAATCACACATTCAATTGAGGCGAAATTTACCAACGGGGATGCTACACCTGCCCATCAAGACCTAGGAGGGATCAGCTCCAGGTCATATAGTCTCGGTAGCATCGATTTACCAGTTATGGCTCGCAAGCTCATCGGAAGATGCACAACAAAGAACACGGATTATGTAAAAAAAATGAAACAAGCAACAATGTGCATCAACATAAACGCAAGTTAGTAGAGTGCCAAACGAAATGAAACAACATGCCTCAATGAACAACAACTATCATAAAATAAATGTAGACATATACAATCCTAAGTACTCACTGTGGGTGCGATTAATAACCCCAATTATATTTTATTTCTCCTCGGGCTTTCAACCGGATTCACAAAGTACCCCACTGTGTGTTTAACAACACCGTAAGGGAACTATTACATTTTCATAAGAAAATTTACCATCAATATTCATTCGTTAATGATTCCTATCAAGTTCCACAATTTAAAGTGTTAATTCTTCGGATTCGACATCTGAAATTTATGTTTAATACCTAAGCTTCGGATCGTTATTATGTCCAAAGAACCCTTCATCAAATGTCCTTTCATAATACTAAAGTTATCTCAATAATATGATTTTTAATCCAAAAGTTCGGGTCCTTTCAACAAGAACCGAATTTCACATGAACTGAGGTCAACTCGCCGAGTCGTCGCATTCAACTCACCGAGTCGAGGTCTGAATTTCGGATCCTCGACCGGATTTCGATTGTACCCAGGATATAACCCGAAATTCTTGACCTGAAATTTGATACATCCGAGTTTGGGTCCCATCCGAAGTCGGATCTCATCCGAATTTTGTTCCAACCCGAATTCGGGTCTCAACACTTAGCAACTTTTCGGATCTTCTTGGTGTACTTGGCGACTCGCAGAGTCGACCTGCAGGTTGCAGGTCGCAGCTACGGGTTTTTGTTCAAAAAATCGCCAAATTCATTTTTAGTCACATGCAATCAAATAACATCCAAATTCTTCCTGATTTGACCTAAAATGGTGAAAAAAATCAAGAACACAAAAACTTACAAAAATCAACATTTCTTACCTTTTTCGATGAATTAGCGATCGATTCTTGTTTCTGCAGCTTCTATGAACTTCAATTGATGTTTTCCAACTAGAATAACATACATGAAACCATATATTCATCAGATTAAAATCCGAATTTTTCATCTTTAACTCTCCAAAATAAAACCCCAGTCTTAGAATTTATTTTCTTACCTTAATTCAGGCTTGATTCTCTATAATATCAGCTTAAATCCACGAATTTCATCCACGAATTTCGAATTCCAGCAGAAATTTCTTGAGAGAAGTGTGTGTGTGTGTTTGGAGATGGACAGTTGGTAAATGAGAAATGAAAGACTTAAAGTCTTTTTATTCTTCACTTTCGGTAATTGTCATAAGTGGCCCCTCCACTTATCTGATTTCATTAAATAAAGTTTCAATCTTTATTTTATCACCACTAACATTTATATTTCATCATACTTAATTAATAATTTATAATTCTAAAATTTCTTAATTACTTAACATAACAACCAACTTTTCAAATTTCCGAACACATAATTTTCATACATAATCCAACTTGATCACATTAAATACAAAATTTAAACTAAATATCCTCGATTACAATAAATTAAATCTTAGAATGTTATAGCATGGGATCCACCATGCTGAACTTCGTCCTCGAAGTTACTTTGATTCAAACAGATGTGGATACTTCTTCAACATGTCAGTCTTTATTTCCCACGTGTGGTTTGCTCCTTTGTGATGCTTCCAACGTATAAGAACCACTTCAATCTCTTTGTTCCTTAGCTTCTTCACTTTAGTATCTAAAACACATTCCGGCTCTTCCACATATCGGAGCCTTTCATCAATCTGCAACTCAGTGTGATCAGCCTAGTCCTTGTTTCCAGTTGTGAAGGCTTCCTAAGGTTCCCCACTTAAAACAACGGGTGTATGCCTGACATTTCCTAGGCAACTCCAAACGATAAGATTGATTTCCGACTTTTTCTATTATCTTGAACGGGCCTAAAAATCTTTGCCCCAGCTTGCCTCTTTTAACAAAACATGTAACACCTCTCATAGGTGATACTTTCATATACACCTAATCATCTACCTCAAAGTTAATCCGTTTGTGCCTTCTATCATGGTAACATTTTTGTCGATCCTGGGCTGTTTTTATATTCTGTCTGACCAAATGTATCTTCTCGTTTGTCTCTTGTAACAATGTCGGCCCATCAATCAGAGTTTCTCCTGTTTCTCTCCAACATGTAGGAGTCATACATCTACTCCTATATAGTGCTTAAAATGGTACTTTTTTGATTGTTTCATGGTAACTGTTATTGTATGAGAACTCTATCAATGGTATATGGTCAATCCAAATTACCACGAAGGTCTAGAATGCAGGACCACATGATATCCTCAAGCGTGAGGATGTTCCTTTCACTTTGGGCATCAGTTTGCGGACTGTAGGTCGTACTCATTGTGATTCTCATGCCTAACCCTTCTTGTAAGGCCGAACAGAAATTAGAGGTGAAACGGCTATCTCTATCAGAGACAGTAGATTTTGGACTCCATGTCTAATGACATCTCACTCATATAAATCTTTGCCAACCTCTCCAACGAATAACTTTCTATAATAGGAATGAAATGAGCAGACATAGTCAATCTATCAACTATCACCCATACCGCATCATGTCGACGCCTTGTCTTCGGCAACATGGTACCAAAATCCATGATAATATGTTCCCACTTCCATTCGGGAACGGGAAGTGGTTGCAAACTGCCATATGGTGGTTGATGTTCGGGTTTCACAAGTCGACAAGTTCTACATCTTTCAACATAATGACCAATGTCCTTCTTCAATCCGGGCAACCAAAAGTCAGCTTTCTATTCATTGTACATCTTTGTGCTCCCGGTATGTATAGAAAACTTCGACTGATGTGCTTCTTTGATAATTACATTTCTTATACCCCCAAACTACGGCACCCAGATCCTCCCATAAACACCTTTCAGGTCAGACTCACTTGTTTCCATAATCTTCTTCTGCACTTTTATGTCCTTGGCACCAACATTTTCTTCCTTTAAAGCTTCCACTAGAGCAGCTTTTACATCATCAATAATCGTGGAGGTTAACATCGTAGAAGTCATCATGTAGCAACACTCCTTAGAGTATGCCTTACGGCTTAAAGCATCGGCTACAACGTTGGCCTTACCTAGATGAAAAAGGATCTCACAATCGTAATCCTTTATAAGTTCCGTTGGTCGTCTTTGCCTCATGTTGAACTCTTTCTGACTGAAAATGTACTTTAATTTCTTGCGGGCGGTATACAGTTGACACTTCGTTTCATACACATAATGTCTCCATAGTTTCAAGGCAAACGTAACAGCAGTCAACTCCAAGTAGTGAGTGGAATAGTCTTTCTCGTGCGGCTTTAGCTGTCTCGAGGCATAAGCAATAATTTTTCCATGATGCGTCAGTCTAGCACCTAATCCCAGCCACGATGCATCCGTATAAACTACAAAGTCTTGATTACCCTCTGGTAGGGCAAGTATCCGTGCTTCGCTTAAGGTTTTCTTCAAAATTTAAAAGGCCTCTCGTTGTTTAGCTCCCCACACAAACGACGCTTTCTTTTTCCTTAATGTAGTCAAAGGAACTGCAATCTTCGAGAAACCTTTTATAAATCTCCGATAATAACCCGCCAATAATAAAAAAAAACTTCTTATTTCTGTAGCAGAGCGAGGCGGTTACCAGTTCTTTATTGCTTCCACTTTGGCTAGATCCACCGAAATCCCGGCTCCCGAAATCACATTCACCAAAAATTGAATCTGTTGCAACCAAAACTCACACTTTGAGAATTTGGCATACAACTTTTCCTTTCTTAATAATTCCAATAACTCCTTCAGATGTATCGCATGCTCAGCTTCAGACTTAGAGTATACCATAACGTCATCAATGAAAACAATCACTGATTTGCCCAACATCGGTCTACAAACTCTATTCATAAGGTCCATAAAAAAAAAGACGGGGTGTAGGTTAACCCAAATGGCATAACTAGAAACTCGTAGTGCCCATAATGAGTCCTGAAAGCCGTTTTTGATACATCCTTCCCTTGCACTTTCAACTAATGGTACCCTGATCGCATATCAATCTTTGAAAAGAAACTAGCCCCATGCAACTGATTAAACAGATCGTTAATTCTCGGCAGCGGATACTTGTTCTTTATGGTTCATTTGTTCAGCTCACAATAATGAATGCACATTCTCATTGTGCCATCCTTATTATAAGAACTTGGTCGAATGAATCCCTTATCCAACATCTCTTGAAGTTGTTTCATTGTTAGATTTATTATTTCGATCATAGGAGTTGTTTTGTAATAATTATTATCCGTGTATTTTGTTTTGTATTTAATTTCCATGTAATTTATGTTTATGTAATAGTCTAGGGGCCAAATGTGCCAATGTGTAAGACTTAATTAAATGGAGCTATTATAGCTCCTAGGGTTTACTTTTGAATCTCACGGTTGACATTTGAAAAGAACCACCAGCCGCCACTTGCATATTTACTCTCAACATTCATATTGTCTCTTCTTCATCATTTCACATTTATTGAGCTTGTTTCTTCATGTGTATGATAAGAAAATCATCAAGGTGCTGAAACTATACGGGAATACTATATTACAATTGGTATCAGAGCTCAGAGGGGTGGATTTAAACTGATTCCTACGGATTCTGCTGGGTTTTCTTGAGTGTTCTTCGTGTTCTTCCATTCCATTCGGTTAGATCTTCATTTTCCTTTGTTTTTTCGTGTTTCATGTGTTATAATGGTCATATAAACACCTCATTATTATTCTCTACTGATTTTAAGCTCATTTAGTTCCATATCTTTGTTAAAATCATTAAGAATCGGCCATCTTTAACTTTGAAAATATGGGTTGTTTAAGTGGTTTTTTAACTTGTTCATGCTGTTTTTAAGTGTTTTTTAGGTTATTTTAAATCACCAAAAGTGTTTAAAATAGTTTATTAATCATTTAGAACTGTTTTTAGGCTTTAAAACTGATAAAAATCGAATTCTGCTCAGTTCTGCCTTAGAAATCGTAAAAAACTTGCTGTATTTCGGATCACTACTGTAGCATTTCGGACCACCTAGGCACCAATTTCGGACCACACATCACCCTAATTCGGACCTTATTTCGGACCATCCTTAGGTGCATTTCGGACCCTCATAAGCCTATTTCGGACCGCAATTCGGTCCCATCCGAACTTCGGACCATCCGAAGTTCAGATCAGGCTTTCCATCTTTCAATTTGGGACTTGTACTTAAATTTTTCCTATTTCGGACCATACCTATTTCGGTCCCTCCGGATTCGGTCATGTCCACTGTTCATCCGAATTTGGTCCTTCCGAATTCGGTCCCTTAGTTTCATCCGAATCCATCTTAATCCGACCTTGGTCCCCAACCGTATTACTGTTCATCCGAATTACGACCCCATCCGAGCTAGAACCTCATCCGGACCAAAGCCCATCCGAATACTGTTCATCCATCCGAAATCACCCAATCCGAATTCGGTTCACTCATCCGAAATTTATCCAATCCGAATTAGGTCCTGCCATCCGAAACACTGTTCATTCGAATCCAACTCATTAGAACTTATCTACCATCCGAATTCAGTTCCATCTGTTTTAACTCCAGCCCATCCGTGTCCAGTTTCCACCTCTAAGATCTTCATATTTTCAATCAGCACCCATCATCATAATGTCTCGCGAAGCTCTTGTACTCGGATCTGAGAACAGACCACCAGTTCTCTATCCCGATGAGTACGAACAATGGAAATCCTGGTTCCTTAAGTTCGTTGGAATGCAACCGCTCGGGAACTTGATGCTTCAATCTATATCCGAAGGACCCGTAATCTACTATCGAGAGATAGCCGCCAGACCTGAGGCTGACCCCCCTGTCCAAGCCTCTAAAGTTGAAAGAGAACCGACAAATGACGCCGAGAGAGACCGACAGCACGCTGACAAGAGGGCAGAATATCTGATTTATCAAGCCCTCCCCACTGATATTCTGGTCGGTGTACACAGTAAAATGTCTGCAAAAGAAATGTGGGACGAGCTGGAAGTCCAAATGCTGGGGGCAGATCTCGATGATCGTGCCAAAATAGAGGAGGCAAAGGCAAAGTTTACGGAATTCCGCGCCAAAGACGGGGAATCTCTGCAAGCCACATTCACCAGGTTTTGTGCAGTCCTTAATGAGTTAAACAAACTACACATCAAGAAGGATAGGGATGATATCAAATCCAATTCTTTGCCGCCTTAGCCCCTGAGTGGCAGCTTGCATGTAGGGCCACAAAGAGAGTCCTGAACATTCCTGAGGTATCCATTAATGTCGTCTTAAAGGAGCTGAAAAAGTATCAAGGGGATGTAGATCAACAGAAGCTGATGGCAAATCAATTGGCCTCTCTACTGCTATCAGCCAACACCAGGTTGAAACCAAATGATTCTCTAGCTGTGATCACTAACACGCAGATTCTGACACCATCATTTGCTCCAGGTTCTTCGTCGTCTCAGTGCAGGTATGCTTCTCCTCCGCGTGAGGTCTATGATGCGGAGGAAGCTTCGATACAGGAACAGATAGCCTTGTGGACCAACCATCTTCAACAGCGACGGTTTTTCAGCAAGACTAACAACCAACTCCGTTATGACACCGGTCCTCGGAGGTACTCAAATGACAGACGGGATGACTACCTCAGGGATGATAGGGATGATCGCCGGTATGACGATAGACGCGACTATCGAGATGATCGCCGTTATGAAAGGCGAGATGATAGGCGTGATATCATAGGGACGACAGGCGGGACGGTCGAAGGGATGATCGTCGGGATGACCGCAGAGAAGAGAGAAGAGAGCCCGAAAGAAGGGACAGGAGGCGTGATGATAGCCGAGAGCATCGCCGGGCCGATAAAAGGCCGGCGGAAAGAAGAGAGGAAAGGCCGAGAGCCGATGAGCCGAAGGCCACGGATGAACGTCTCTGCTACAAGTGTGGCAAACCGGGCCACTTTGCTAGGGAATGCAAGAATAATTTCGACAGAGACGTTGCGTATTACGAGAGAAAGCTCGAGGCAGCCAAGAAGAGAATGGATGCATTAGCCCTCGTCGCCCAGGAAGACTACTGGGATGCTGAAGATTCTGAAGACGAGGATGACAAGGGCAAGAATTGCTACATGGTTGATCGTATTGGGTTAGAGACATGTTCTGATTTCAATGCTAACAATTCAGATCATGCTGCTGAGGGGGAGACACTGAAAAATCCACCAGCATGTCTGATGGCTACAACCAACGATTCTGAATGCTCCACATCCGATTCTGAGTCCAATGAGGTATATTCCTATTACATTCCTGCACATGTAAATAAATTAATTGTAGATAATGAATGTACACTGCACACACAAATACTTGATCTCCAAGCTAGATTAAATGCTGAAACTGCAAGGTGTGTACAGGCTGAACATCAAGCTCATACTCTGAAAGAATCATCTGAATTATATCATTCAAAGTGGTTAATTAATCATAATGTTATAAAACAGATGTTAATTGAAAAAGTAGATGTTCAGGATAGGAATATACATCTTGAATCTTGCATGGAAACGCTTTCAAAAGAAAAACTTTCTTTAAAAGAAGAAATTTTTGTTCTTACAAAACAATTAGATGTGGTAAATATGGAAAATATAGATAGTTTAGAAAAATACAAAATGATTGAAGAAGAAAGGATAAGTTTGTACTCAAAAATAAAGACCCTTGACGATGCATTTTTGAAAAGGGGTCAAACTGAACAAACTATTCATTTAAATCAGCCCAAAGAAACTAGGTTTTAGCATTCTAAACAAGGATTTGGTTTTAAAAATCCTAAATATTTGGAAAAAGCTGAAAATGTTTTACTTGTATTTTATGACATGAACTACATGGGAGCCGGTCTTAAATCTTTCTTTTTTGAGTCATCAAAAGAAGTTTTAAACCAAGAAAATGAGAAACGTGTCGCTCGTAAAGATAAAGAAATTTCTTTTCTATATGAAGAAGTTAACGAGAGTTATTCTTCTAGAGTACCCACTTTAGAGGAAGATCTCTTGTCAACTTATTCAGAAGCAGAATTGAAAACAGAACCCGTAAAATCAACTCCTCAACTTTATATTCCTGCAAAAGTTCTTAAACAACAAATCACTGTTTTAGAAAAGGAATTGAAGTCGTCTCAAGAGAAAGCACTTGATCTTCAAGATGCTCTTCTTAAAAGAGAAGAAGAATTGGTAAATCAATCTTTTCAACAATCTGTGGAAGTTATTGTCTACAGAGAAAATTTTGAAATGGTTTCACAAAAATTGAAAGATCTTTCAAAAGAACGAACACTTTCTCATTCCATAAATATTCCATGTGTGTCATCAGATAAAGGTAAGGCTAAAGCTTAATCTTCTTCTATCATTTTCAAAGGTGAGTGTTCAAAAGTTTTCAAAAATGAGGTTCCTATAAAGACTCTGGTTAAATCCAAGTCTTTTAAGAAACCCACTCACCACCAAAAAGAAAAGTCTGTCAAGTCTAAATCTACCATGCTTACTAACTCTAATCGTTTTGTTCCTACAGATCATATAAGGAGAGTCCCAAAAACCACCATGCAGGATTTTACAAGTTTTTTTGTGAAGAAGGCTTTAATGCCAAGTGAATTTGTTACTAGAGATAGGATGTCTGTAATCTCTAAAGACAATTTATGTAACAATGTGTGTGACAATGTCTGTAATGTTGAACCGAATTCTGCTATTCCGTTAAAGTACTCTTTCAGTGATTTGTTTAATCTATGTCTAACTAAATATAGACGACAGGTTCCTGAAATGAATGCTTTCGTGCCATATCCTGCTAAACGTATTCGGAAAAAGAAAACTAAAAATAGTGCATCATCGGCCACAAACAAAATTGAGATGTGTCCGTTGCCAAGGCCCAAAACCAAAGCAACGGTCAAACAGGTCTCAAAAAGACAAAAACCGAAGGCAATTTCAGTGCCTAAGGTTCCAAAACCCAATAAATCCAATCTTCAATGGATTCCAAAGGGTTGTGCATCTGGTCCACACACAAATGCAGGTTGGGATTCTAAATCTGTACACGTGCCATATAAATCTGGAAATCCTAACAAAAATGGACCCGTATTGAGGTGGGTACACAAGGTTGTGTAATCTTAATGCAGATGGTTCTTGGTTACTTCTGATCAAGACCCGTGCTTCAAAGAAATGGCTTCTAGTTACCTTAGACTAGGACCCGTTCTTTTGCTTGTCGGGTGTGCTTAAACCGACACGTTTGAGTTCTGTGCACACAGCCCAGGACCCGGTCTTAACTCATCATGTTTTCTGAACATCTCGGTTTAGAACACGGTTTGATTGTGAATTAAAAATGGATGTGTTTGAATGCATATAGTTTTTCATTATATGAATTTATATGTTTTTCAGGCTAAGTCCATTTGGTATATGGATTCGGGTTGCTCCAAGCACATGACTGGAAGAAGAGAATTGTTGTCCAACGTTGTTGAACAGTATTGCGGAACTGTGAAATTCGGGAACAACCATCAGGCTCACATAAAAGGATACTGGGACTTAGTTCTGAATAATCTGGTCATCAAGGACGTTGACTATGTTGAGGGGTTATCACATAATCTTTTAGCATAGGCCAGCTCTGCGACAAAGGACTAGAAGTAATGTTTAGAGCCAAGAACTGCAGTGTTAAGAGCATGGATGGAAAAGAAATCTTAACTGGTTCCCGAAACTCTAACCTTTACACCATTGACGTAGCTATGCTAATAGTGAAGGATAACATTTGCCTACTATCAAAAGCCTCGTCAAAAGACTCTTGGTTGTGGCATCGAAGATTATCCCATTTGAATTTTGATAATATCAACAAGCTGGCTGCGAAACAATTGGTCAAAGGTCTTCCTGAATTGCGCTACGAAAAGGATCATCTGTGTGGAGCTTGTGAGAAAGGAAAAATGAAACGATCATCTCACAAACCAAAGCCCGAACCATCAACAAAAAGAGTATTAGAGTTACTTCATATGGATTTATGCGGACCGATGAGAACTCAAAGCATAAATGGAAAACGATATGTGTTGGTTATCGTTGATGATTATTCTCGATACACCTGGGTCAGGTTCTCGCGTTCCAAGGACGAGACAGCTCAAGAAATCATTGATTTTATCAAGAGTGTCGAGACCCAACAGCAGCTGTCAGTGCAATCGATCAGATCAGATAATGGCACGGAGTTCAAGAACTCAGTATTTGAGGGCTTCCTTTGATCCAAAGGTGTTCAGCATCAATACTCTGCTGCTCGAACACTTCAACAAAATGGGGTCGTGGAAAGGCGTAACCGTACGTTAGTGGAAGCCGCTCGTACAATGCTCACATACTCAAAGCTACCTCCATTCTTGTGGGCCGAAGCCGTATCACCAACATGCTACACACAAAATCGCTCCATCATCCATAAGCGCTTTAACAAAACTCCTTACCAACTCTTTTTGAATAAAGTACCATTTATCAAGTACTTACGCGTATTTGGTTGCAGGTGCTATGTGCTGAATGACAAAGACAACCTCGGGAAATTTAACGAAAAGGCGGATGAAGCGATCTTCATTGGATACTCATCCAACTCGAAGGCGTATCGCGCATTCAATACCCGAACCAGAACAGTTAATGAAAGTGTACACGTCACATTTGATGAGTTGGCTGAACTGGCACCCGAAGTTGATCAATCAGGATCACGCATTACTCAAATGCCTGGAGACTCTTCAAATAACCCCATTTCTTTTTCTTCTTCTGATATGTTTAATTTATTTGATCCTTTTTATGTTGAATTTTTCGGTCCTAATGCTAGTGTGTCTAATGTTGTCAATAATGTAGGTGATCCTTCAAATTCAACTGCGCCGCAAAGTTTCTCCGCTCCATCTTATTCAACGTACCCTCATCCATCCACATCATCCACCGACACATCCGCAGTTGAATCTACTCCTATAATACCCTCACATATAATACCAACAATTCTTCTTTCACCTGAACTCTCGGGAATCGAACCTGAACCAGTGGTACCATCATTTGAAACCATTGACCATGAATCCTCATCCATCCCCACATTAACCACAGAGGTTCCATCCCGATCACCCCTTCCACATGAGATCAAATGGACCCGAAGTCACCCAACAGATCAAATCATTGGTGATGTATCAACAGGAGTCCAAACTCGCAGGGCATCTGCTAATGAATGCCTCTTCGCTTCATTCCTGAGTTTGATAGAGCCCGCTCGTGTGGATGAAGCCCTGACATATCCGGATTGGATAGTTGTAATGCAAGAGGAACTCAACCAGTTTGAACAGCTAAGAGTATGGTGGTTAGTTCCCAAGCCAAAAGACCGTACAGTCATCGGAACAAAGTGGATCTTTAAGAACAAACGAGATGAAAACAGCATTGTGATAAGGAATAAAGCAAGACTTGTTGCCAAAGGCTACCGACAACAAGAAGGGATAGATTATGACGAGACCTTCGCTCCAGTTGCACGGATCGAAGCAATCAGAATCTTCTTGGCATACGCGGCACACAAAGATTTCAAAGTGTACCAAATGGACGTCAAGACTGCCTTTCTAAATGGTGAACTTAATGAGGAGGTGTATGTTGAACAACCACAAGGCTTTGTTGATGCACATAAACCCGACCATGTTTATGTGCTAGATAAAGCCCTCTATGGTTTAAAACAAGCACCTCGAGCATGGTATGATAGTCTTTCAAATTTTCTTATTTCTGCCGGTTTCTATAAAGGTGTGGTGGACACAACTCTGTTCACTAAAAGGGAAGGCCCACATATAATGCTAGTACAAATTTATGTCGACGATATTATATTTGGATCTACTGACAGTAATTTTTGTAAGGATTTTTCAGCCCTAATGGTGTCCAGGTTTGAGATGAGTATGATGGGGGAAATGAACTTTTTCCTCGGATTACAAGTTAAACAACATGAGGATGGGATTTTTGTGAACCAGTCGAAATATACTCTTGACATTCTCAAGAAGTATAAGTTAGACTCTTGCACGAGTATCGCAACTCCCATGGCCTCCAACTGTAAGTTAGACACCGATCCTTCCGGGAAAAGTGTCGATAATACAACTTACAGAGGGATGATAGGATCCTTACTATACTTGACTGCCAGTAGGCCGGATATAGTGTTTTCAACATGTCTTTGTGCTAGATTTCAGGCCGACCCACAAGAATCACACCTAACTGCGGTAAAACGCATTTTTCGTTATCTTAAGGGTACACCCGAACTTGGTCTATGGTATCCAAAGGGAACTGATTTCGATCTTACCGCGTTTTCAGATGCTGATTTTGCAGGTTGTAGAGTGGACAGAAAAAGCACGTCGGGAGGAATTCAGTTTTTAGGAGATAGACCGGTGAGTTGGTCTTCCAAAAAGCAGAATTGTGTATCCACATCTACAGCTGAGGCTGAGTATGTAGCAGCTGCAAGCTGTTGCTCTCAAGTGCTGTGGATGAGAACACAATTACGCGATTATGGGTTCTCACTCACCAATATCCCTATTTACTCTGATTCTCGAAGTGCAATTGCCATCTCTTGCAATCCCGTGCACCACTCCCGAACAAAACACATAGATATCAGGTATCATTTTATTAAAGATCACGTAGAAAAGGGAACCATTGAGTTGTATTTTGTTGGCAGGGAATACCAACTTGCGGATATATTTACTAAAGCTTTAGACGAACCTCGTTTTCAGTTTTTAGTATCTCATATCGACATGTTGAATCCGCCTTCCAATTAAATATCAGATATTGTCTTAAATAATTCTATTTCAATCTATCATGATTGAAATTCCTTTATTTTAGAAAATATCTGTTATTTAAATTTAAGGATTGTGTCACAAAATTGAAACTCAATATTTCCTTATCTGCGTATATTTTTAATAATTAATGATCCTGACAAATTGTTGTGTGAATTGTTCATCACGGAGTGGGATGCAAACAATATCCAGGTTTGTCTGTGCTTGAAAGGCTAAAAAGGGTTGTCGAGTTTAAATCTGAAAAAAAAAGAAAAGGAAAAGAACCGGTATTCATTTAAGGGGGAGTATAGCTAGGATTTTAAATTTTATAATTCTGTGTTTCTTTTAATTTTCTATTTTTGTAGTTAAATTTAAAATTTTAGGTTGTTCATATTTTAATTTAACTTTACGTTTAATTTAATAGGTCAGAAAATTCCAAAAAGATTTTAATTTTTCAAAGTTATCAAAAAGCCAAAATCATTTTAGTTTATTTTATTTTAAGTTTGTTTAATCTTAAGTTAAATGATCCTAGAAAATATCAAAAATATTTTATTTTCTTTATTTTTGTTTGTGAGAAAAACTCAAAAAGAAAAGATGAAATAAGTTGATTTTTATTTGTAATTCATTGTTTAAGGCCCAATAGGTTAATTTTTATTGTGTGTGTGTTTTGAGATACCCGGCGGCCCAACTCCTTTTTTGGGCGCGTATCTTCTCTTCGACCCGACCCATCACCCTTTAAAAGGGTTGAAGTCAATCGGTCAACACACATTTCTTCATTATCAAGCTTTCTTCCTCTTCTCTTCCTTCCCGTCGACAACCACCGCCCACGAACCTCCATTGTCATCAGATCAAAGCTTTTGGACCACCATTTTTCTTCATTTTTCTTGCATTTTCCTTCTTCGGCATTATCAGGTAACTTGTTTTTCACTTTATTTTAACTTTAAATGTCTTATATTATGTGTTTGATTCTCTATTTTTTCCTTTTTCTTCTTCTCGGTTTTTATGCATTTTAGGTACTGTGATGTGTGTTTTTCTCTTAGTTGTAGTTAGATAAAATGTTCAGTAAGTTGTTTTAGAGTAGGATCTGTAATTTCATGTATTTTTGTTAAATTTCAACTTTTCAAGTTTATTTTTGCATGAACACATTAACTGCACATGCATTTCGGATATTCACTGTTGATCCAAATTCGGACCACCACCCGAATTCGGATGCCCCCACTTAGACTAATTTCAAAATTTTCAAAGTACAAATCCAAAGTTCGGACCATTGTTGATCCGAATTCGGACCATCAAAGCAGGGCCAAATTTTTCAATAATTGAATTTAGTCTAACTATGTTCACCACTGTACATCCGAATTCGGTTCCCATCCGAATTTTGGGTACCATCCGAAATCAGGACCTATCCATATCATTGCATGCATTTACATAAGTCATCATCCGAATTCGGATCATGTTTCATGACCCATCCGAATTCGGACCACTTTCATTCATTCCATGCCTTGCACTTCGGACCATCATCCGAATTCGGTCCCCATTTACATCTCATCCGAATTCGGCCCCCACTCAATGATTTCATGCATCATCCGAATTTGGACCATCCGAAATCCAACACTTGGTATTTTTTTTAACTTTTCATTTTTCCATTTCTGCACTTTTATATAAATTCAAAAAAAATCACAAAAATATTTCCATCTAAGTGCTCCATTGATTAGAGTTAGGATTAGTGTTTGAGTGAAAAGGTCTTATCTAACTTCGGTCTCTTAACGATTGACTTTGGACTTTATTAGTAGAATTTTATTCTACTAATAAAGACCCGATGCTAAACAGATCAGACAGTTTCTATTTCACACTAATGTAGAATTCACATCAATGTCTTATCATGTCAAGTCTTATTATTCTAACTTTGTTGCACTTTGCAGGATGATGGAACCCGCAATCATTCTCACCGTACCCCATCCCTCCATCCCAAATAACAATGCTCAACTACCCGAGGAATCCATCCTACCCAGCGCCGAGTTTGTCGAGTTCATTCCACATAACTGGCAACTCGACGTTTCCATCCTCTCTAAAGAAACCCAAACCCTAGCCTTCGACATCCTCACCCGCCATCCCATCTACTATGCACTATCCACTGCCATAGCTGTTCCCCAGATTTATCTCCAACAATTCGGGAACAGGCTAAAATATGTAACCGACCCCGCACCTCACTTCACATCCACGATTGACTGCGTTCCAGTCAAAGTCACTACATCTGCCATCCGCCACATTCTTCATCTACCCGCTGAAGTCTACCTTCCCACCCGTGAAGTGTTTGACCCAAACCCATCCGTCTCTGAAACCCTAGCTGAGATACAAACTCTAGGGTATGACGGTCCTCTTTCTAAACCATCAGACTTCCGCACGAAAAACCTTCAATCCCACTGGCGGATTCTATTCGATGTGCTTAACAAATGCTTCACCGCCAAGTATTCAGGTCATGACTCAGCGTCGGCACAGGTACTAGCCATGTTCACAGGCTTTGCCTTTGATCGACACGTAGAATATGTTACATTCTTATTCGAAGAGCTTCGAAGAGTCCATATAGAGAGGGGCACAAAGAAAGGCAGGAAGTACATTCCTCTTCAACGATTCCTACAACTCGTTATTCAGTTTGCAATGGACCAAGACGACGATATTCACGAGCGTCTAGAGACTGATGTTTACCCCACAGTGGCAATTCAGAAGTTAACTCTGCCAAAGGGGGCCCCGACAGTACCGGTAATGAAAATACCTCTAATTCTTTTAATGAGGTCAAGGGGCATGGATCGGGTAAGGGAATATATAAAGGAGAGTTATCCGGACGAGTCTCAGTCAGAATCGACGGAGACTAACCAATCCGAAGGTGAGCAAAGAGAGAGTGAGCATGAGGGAGAAAGGATGGATGTTCAGCAATCTCTGGGTTTCGGTGAGGGGGAGACTGTGATTGTTAGGGAGGGAGAAGTAGGTGAGACGGCAGAGACGGCGGATTCTGAAAGAACCGTCTCTGTCGTGAGAGCAAGGGAGATTCTATCTGAGGGTGAACCAAGCCCTATAAGTCGGACTCCTCTTCATAAGACCGTCCGTCCAGCGGTCGAAATCACCCCCACCACCCACTTGGTTTCCCCTCAAAGGGAAACCACTTCATTCCACGGGGATCTACCACATACTCCATCGCCCTCTCATTCGGAGAGTGGCGGTGTTGAAAGAGGTCACACTCCTCCCCACGTGATCGAAATTCCTTCATTCATGATTCCATCCCCATAAATACACACGACGCACGATGCCTCTGTGGCATCCCCAAGAGCTGCCTCCGTGGCAGCTCAACAAACTTCTGGATCTTAGCGTCCCTTAGTGGAGCCAGAAATGACGGAAGGAAGACCTGAAGTGGCTCCAACAACGCCATCCACTTCAGGCCATCTCCCAATCAATCTGGAGATGCTAACGACAGCATTACGTGCTGCCGGAGTGGTTACCCGGGCTGACCTGGACGCCCAAAGGGAAGCCGCCGAGGAACGTCACACCGCCCTTCTTTCATTAATCAAGGGTAAGGGTGTCGCCTCCGAAGCTGCCCCCCACCAGGTTCCCATTCAGTCCATCATCAGATATCGGAGCTGTCGGACAAGATTGATGCCCTTAACCGCCTAATTCTGCAAGTCCAGGAACAGTTTAATTCCAGAATCGATCGCCTGGAGTCGGCAGTTATTGAACTCCAATGCCGCACTCAGGCCGAAGCCCCAAAAAGGAAACATGACGATCATGACGACCCTGATCGTCATGACGGGGAGAAGAGACGTAAGGTTCAGTTTGAGGACCCCGTGCTGAGTATAGGGGGAGCAGAGACAACTGAGGGATCTGAATTCCAGGGGTCAAGGGAAAAGAGTCACGAGGCTCAGGAATATATGTTAATAGAAGACGAGCCCATGGTCGAGGGTCCAGCTCCACTGGATCCGATGACAGCTATGGTAGAATTTGAGGAACCGCACGAAAAAGTTGAAATCATCTTGGTTTCTGATTCAGATTCCGATACCGAGGACAACCAACCATTATTAACTCCTAAGCCTGAGCCTGATTCTCCAACGAAAAAATCCTCATCCTCTTCTTTTGATTTCCTGAATTCACCACCTCGAGCCCATCAAGAAGATATACTTTCATCCATCCAAGCTCCCCAGTCATTAAAAGAATACCACATTATCCTTAGCCCTCCTAGATCTCCAAGCCCTCCTCCAGTCCAACAAACCCAACCCCCAGAGTCTTCCCGAACAAAAAGGGTCGATTGTTTCGATGAAACTCCGGAGGGCCCTGGCGTGTATAGAAAAGATGACTTATTCTGGGTGGACCGTTATACAAAAGGCATGGTTCAAACACTGCTTCAGGAAGAAAAAGATCAAATGCGACAAGAACGGCGGGGGACTATTATAAAGCTTCTTGAAGCTAAAAAGGACGAGATCGAAGAACCCCCCATTCAAGGCCTTAAAGAATTCCTGCAGAACTTTCCCCCGGAGCGGTTTCAGAATCCATATCTAGAAGAAAGATTCAAGATGGTATTCAGAAAGAAGCCTGGATCCTTCAGCAGACGCCTACTCATGGAACTTACGAATGTCTCCAAAGCTGAACAGGTCGAATACTACCAATTGATGCTCCGGGAAAGGAGGTCTAAGGTGTCAAAATCAAAGATCAAAAAGCTCAAGACAATCACCATGTTCAAAAGAGCAAGACTCTTCTATCCCTCCTACCAAGTGGAAAGAGAAGATAGGACGGGAGATGACATCTTTGAATATGACCATGACTACATAAGTGCGGATGACGTTGAGTTCCTTCACAACAGTCTGAAAAATCGCATCAGGAAACGTCTAACCCACATGACTGCTGTAGGTGCCCTGGTTCAAAGCATGAATCGCCGATCGATCATAATGTGTCTACGAGACTTTCAGATGGCGATCGAGAGTGCTATGGTTAAGGTGGGCCTACGAGCACCGGAACAAGATAGTTTTCTTCTAGCCCACCACCCGGCGTACAGAGTTGTACTTTCTGGAGATCCGGGTGTCAATTTTGAAAACTACAAGGGCTACAAAAGGTATATGCGCTTTGAGGATCTTCCTTGCTACTCCGATGGTACACTTAGATTGGTTCGAGCTGCTCTTACAAAGAAAGTACAAGATTACGATGCTCAACCAGATCCTGAACAAAGATGCTCACCAACGGAGATAAAGAATACACTCAGCGGCATAGACTTCCTGAACGAAGGGCTACATACGAGACAAGTGACCAGACGCTTCGACGTCATCCTTGGACTCCGAGAATCAACTGACCACGCCAGAGTTCCAGGACCTCCTAAATGATCGAAAAGGGGGAGATTGTTAGATTTATTATTTCGATCATAGGAGTTGTTTTGTAATAATTATTATCCGTGTATTTTGTTTTGTATTTAATTTCCATGTAATTTATGTTTATGTAATAGTCTAGGGGCCAAATGTGCCAATGTGTAAGACTTAATTAAATGGAGCTATTATAGCTCCTAGGGTTTACTTTTGAATCTCACGGTTGACATTTGAAAAGAACCACCAGCCGCCACTTGCATATTTACTCTCAACATTCATATTGTCTCTTCTTCATCATTTCACATTTATTGAGCTTGTTTCTTCATGTGTATGATAAGAAAATCATCAAGGTGCTGAAACTATACGGGAATACTATATTACAATTGGTATCAGAGCTCAGAGGGGTGGATTTAAACTGATTCCTACGGATTCTGCTGGGTTTTGTTGAGTGTTCTTCGTGTTCTTCCATTCCATTCGGTTAGATCTTCATTTTCCTTTATTTTTTCGTGTTTCATGTGTTATAATGGTCATATAAACACCTCATTATTATTCTCAAAGTTGTCATTCATCATTTCTTGCATTATGGTAGGAGCAAGACGGTACGGAAAACGAGCTATCGGGGCAGCCCCAGGGATCAACGTCAATTAGCAACGATAAACATGATTAGCATTAATTAACAAGTTTACAGTTAATTAATATGCTAAATATAATTTTAATGACATTTATTAGCTATGTATTTTCTTTATTAAGTTAATAAAAGTTATATTTAAGTCATAAGTTATAATTAAATAGTTTGTTATGTCAAGATAAAAGAATTGAAAGAAAATAAAGTAATGGGGTCAAATGTTAAAAATGAAACTTTTAATTTTATAAATATCCCATATATGGGTTCTGCTCAATTTTATCAATGTGAAGAAATTGAAAGCGTCTCTCTCTATATTTCTCTATTTACTCGATTTTCTAGCAGCAAATAGACGGTTTAAGGGGTTAATGTTGCATCTAAATGATCAACAATCCAAGTAAAATGTTCATGAAACCTTGGCCAAATTCAAATGACTCTCTTGGCCATTATTTATGGCCCAAAAACAAAAAAAGAAACAGAAATGATCAGCACTGACTGCACCTATCTTGTTGTTTTATTTTCATTTTCCAGCAGCAATTAAAAGGATTTAAGGATTAATGGCGAGTTCTAAAATCTAAATGATATATATAAACACACACATGAATATAATACCTGGCCGAAGGCCAAAGAGCCTTCTTGGCCATGCATTTTACGGACGAAAACAGAATATAGAACCTATATTTTGATGCAAACACAGAAGTAAACACAACACACAGGACACAACTTCTCTAACCATTATGTTTTTAATTAATTTCAGCAGCATTTAAAGAAGGATAAATGGTGATTTGGACCTCTAATTGAGAAACTAACACAAATACACCACATGCTCGTATACATACGGTCCACAAACACACACTGCACAAAATATATGTAAAGTACAGGTGTTGTCCTATGATCGCAGGACACACACACACACACAAACATATTTGCTGCTCACAGAACACACACACACACATTCATAGAATTTCTTTCGGTGTTGTGAAGGGTACCAAAACCTCAAAAGGTTTTGGTAGATGTCTATGGTTTTGGTGTGTTTCGGTAACTACCATATAGGGTCTCGGTATTGTGACTGTTTCGGTAGATTGGGAGTACCGAACCCTCATGGTTTTGGTATTAGCCTAATGGTTTCGGGAGTCCCATGGTGAGTCTCGGTATCTCTCTGCAAACACATAGACACACGCTGCACTTTTATCTTTCTGTTTTTATTTACTTCTAGCAGCCATAAAGGAGAATTAGATGCAAAATTGATCAAGCAAACACACATGAATGAAATGTTGTCAAGGCCGAAGGCCTATTGGCCTTCTTGGCTTCGTCTTTCTCGGCTAAAAACAGAAACCGAACAGCAAGTACAAACTCCATTTAAGTTACTGAATTTTGTTTTTTAACTTGGAGTTAGCCTTCAAGTTAGTATTAACTTCAAATAAACTCAAAATAAAGGCATGCATGTGCTCATTTTCTGATTTTAGACTCTTAATGATGTTGGATTTCATGATTTTAAAACAATATTGATGTATATATACATTTCCAGAAAACGTGGCCTTCATTTTGCCAACCAGAACAAATTAGATGATAGGGTTACCTTAAATCTTTGTAGAAATCCTTTGCTTGATGTTTCTTTGACTTGAATTCTTGATTTTTTTGTTGTAACCTTGTAGGAGATTTTGATGATGAACCGTGGGTTTGAGAAAGACAGAGAGAGAAGCTTTCAATTTCTTCACATTGATGAAAATGAGTAGAACCCATATTTGGGGTATTTATAAAATTACAAGTTTCATTTTCTAAATTTGACCCCAATATTTTATTTCCTTTCAATTCTTTTATCTTGACATAACAAACCATTTAATTAAAACTTATGACTTAAATATAACTTTTATTAACTTAATAAATAAAATACATAGCTAGTAAATGTCATTAAAGTTATATTTAACCTATTAATTAACTTTAAACTTGTTAATTAATGCAAATCATGTTGTAAGGTCTACACACTACGGATCTATCTAAACGCGAGACCGTCAACGAGTGCGGAATCCTCGTTAACGGGTTGACGGTAACAACTCTCACACAGAACACGGAGACTATCAACGAGCTGTACGAACCAACAAGAACGCACCTACTAGAAGACTCTCTCTGAAAGAACACTCAATTAGCTGATAAACTCGAGATCGCCTATTTGCTTAATCCCTCTCGAATTCTGCAAAAAGTCTACTAATAATTCGAGTCTATCCCTAATTATAGAGGCTAATTCGAGTTTGTCATGGGCCAAACTCGAATCAGGCCCAAGGCCCATTCGAGTTTGTCCCTTTGACAGTCTCGAATCTGCCTAAGTATGTACATTCGAATCTGCCTAAGAGACTCATTCGAATCTGATCTAGATTCGAATCCTAGTACATAGAATATTCGAATTTACTCTTTGACATATTTAACTTAGTATTGAAACTTATGTTTTCAACTTATGCTTGAATTTATCTTTGAACTTTATGTTTGAACTTCTTGTAATACATTACATCAAGTTCAAATATACAATCAATAACTGTCAAACATATATAAACATATAAACATATATATCCAACACTCGATAAAACTCAATACTTTGAATATTACTTAAACCAAAATGTTAGATCACTTAGACTGCTATCGTGACACAGGGTGTACCAACAGACTCCCCCTTGACGATAGCTTCTAACTAACTATTTACATCTTGATTAAGTACTAGATCTATATATACTACTACCTGCGTATATACCTGCATCTATACATACTCTGACTACCTTTTGGAACTTTCTGGCTTCAGATCTCCATTCTTCATGAAAGAAGATATGCTGATCATGAAGCTTATTCAGATCATCCTTTGATAGGTTTATCAGATGTAGTGGATCACACACTCTCAAAATAACTTTGTCGTCTTGATCCTCCATGATAGCTTCAGCAGTTTCATTATCAAGGTACCGCGACTTCATGTTGCTCAAAATATCTTGAGGCATCTTCTTCATTGGCACCCTTCTTAAGCATTTGACAGGTTTATTAACCATTCTGGCCCAAGGCCTTCCCGTATGAGGATCTATCCTTGATCCATCCTCTACTGTTTTGATAGACCTCGGTTGGAGTCTCTCAAACCTTCCAGATCTCCCTTCTCGTCTGATTATCTTAGCGATCACTTCAGCATAGGGATCATTTCCGATATTGATCAACTCTTTCTATGCTAGCTCCTTCACCTCTACCTTCGGCAATGTATTGAATACCTTAAGCTTGCGCCTCAGGTATTGGAGACCATCTCTTCTCTTTAGAATAAAAAGCTGCAGTTCCCTGTCGAAGAACCAGCTAATAATACCTCCCGAGAAGTTTCCTGCACCTGGAATCCTCATCGTCTTCTTTATTTTTGGCTCAGTCTTCTTCTCTTCCTAGCGGAACCAAAGATTTAGCAATTCAGCTCTGCTCGGCTCTTTTTCAGCCTCTTCCATTTCTGAATCATTTACCGAAGGCACTTTGATGTCATCAATATCTATTACATGTTGATCAGTATGCTCATATAGTTCTGTGACAGGCTGGGATTGAATGACTACTTCATTTACATTATCGTCTTCATCTATCACAACCTCATCATCAGACTTCCACTCAACAATATCATCTGGAACAAACTCTCCTTCTTCTAGATCCTCTACATCATCTTCAAAATCAAATTCCAAATCTAATGGCTCTTCATCAATATCCATCAATGCGTCAATTATCTCACGCACTTCACTTTCTGAGATCTTTGATGAACTAGCCTCACCTTCTTCAGCTCCTGATTGACTCGGCTCCCCCTGAGTCTCAGCATCCTGAGCAGTAGAAAAATCTACTGGCTCATTATGTCTTTGCGTGCTGGGATCATTGCCATTGTCATCTTCATTATTATCATCATCATCCCTGGGCAACTCCACTTGATCACGGCAGCTTATCTCCCCCTGAGCCTTTATATTTTTCATTAATTGCTCAATCAGGGAGCGCATCGATCTTATTTCGGCCGCTTGATCAGCTACAAAGGTTTTCAGGTCCTAGTTCTCTTCGTGAACCTTATCCACAATCTTCTTCAGATCGGCATTCTCATTATCTAGATTTGCATTATGCTTCTGAATTTCACCGATAGCCGTTGTCAGGCCAAAGATTTGAATCTGCTAGAAGTCAACTCTGCTCTTGAGTTGCAAAAACCTTTGATTCTCTGCGTAGGTGGATGAGGTGGATGGAATGGATTGTATTGGAGTCGGAATGATGGGTGATGGGATGTATGGTTCAACAGGTGGTGGTGATGGTGGAATGGTAGATTGAGTAGGTGGATGTTGAGATACTTCAGGCTGTGCAGCTGAAGCTGAGGTAGCCCCCTTCATAAAACGATGGCGTTTTGCCCGTTGCCGATGCACCGGAGGTACTACTTCTTCCTCATCTTCATAATCTGAGTCCTCTGACTCCACTGTAGCTCTTTTCCTCCTTTATTCTGCCTCAGTGACAACCAATCGTGATCCATATGTCCTAATTTGAAAGGACGGATCTGCAGTTACATTCTCTGGAGCCTCAACCTCAATGTCACACCCTGTTACCTCGGTTGGCAGCGAGACGTGACGAGTGCGGAAGCGTAGCCATAATCATAATAAACGACCACAATATGGACGTTTTTAAAATACATCGTTAAAGCTTTAAAGCATAGTAATGTTTTACATAGTCTGAAATGGGAAATGAAGTTCGCACAAATACAGAGATTTAATTACATAATTAAATATTCAAAATAATGCAGCTAAATCTCCGATAAATTGAATATGCATGCGACTCCATGGATGCGGAAGCTTGAAAGTAAAATACGTCCGAGGCATACTTGCCTTAATTTCCTGAAAATACACGCTAAAATACGTCAACAAAAATTGTTGGTGAGCTCATAGGTTTACACGTAAATCTGACTTGTATGGACAACAATAATAGAGTTTGAATTTATAAAATCATAAATTCCATGTTATGTATTACATATAAACCATCATGCAACCGAAGCTTAATTAAAAATGAGTTTGCCCTGTGCAGTATTCCCATACGTAATACCGTGTGTTAAATATATATGCACTCGCTGTTAGTCGAACCGAACTAACCCGAATGGGGGACATGACTCCCGATAGATCTATCCACAATATATTCGCGCTTACAAATAAATGCAATTAACGGTTCATGATATAAGGGCTGACGGAACCACATGTGTAATACATAATAGAAATGAAGTGGTTTTCGTGTCCATATGAAAAACGAAGCATGTATTTCATCCCCAAAACATAACAGTGTGAAAATAGGGGCTATGAGAACTCACCGAACTTGTGATGGCAAAATATGCGCAAAAATGCAAGTTTGCGTTGTTTGATGGGTGATGAAACCGGTGATGTTTAACCGAGTCCTAAATGATAATAAGGACTTAATATTACTAATATATGATAATATGTATATTTATAGATTTTTATGTCATAAATCACCCAACATTACAAGTTTATAAATAAGATTTGCTTAAAACGTCAAGTTTATATATATATAATTTTCCAGCTTTTTCAGAGGTTTTTCGGCCTACTTTGAGGCTGTTTTTGACCAAGCTCCAAAATGTTTTAGACTTTGGTTTTCAAGGACATTCAACTACTATATACAAAGGATTTTTAGAATCAAGAACGGTCATTTTTCGAGATGTTTAGGTTGGTGAAAAAGCTCGTTAAAAACGCTATGTTGGCCATTTTTGAGCTGTCAAACTTTCGGTTTCCCAAATAATTTCTGGAGGTCTTAAACTCCAAATTAAATTATGAAAAATTACAGATCTATAGTTAAGACATAGATCTAACTTTTGAGACAAGAATCAACTCATTTCGTTGAGTTATGAATTAGTTATGATTTTTCAAAGTCGATATAAATTTTCTGCCGAAAATCCGTAGTTTATAAACTTACAACTTATGATTCTTGTTGTTTATTCAAAGACTTCTTGTATAAAAGTCATAATAGTTATAAAAACACATATATATCACATGTTTTCATAATATTAACACATTTATAATCTGTTCACATATTCATAAACATATTTAAAGAAACAACGTAAAAATAAAAAACTAGAAATTTATAAACTTGAGTTTTTATGAAACTTGTTGTTGTAGGTGATTATATATATTATGCAAGACTTATATAAACATAAATATAAGATGTAATAGGTTAGTATTAACTTACTTTGATGTTTTTAGAAGAATGAAAATGAGTAGAAGGTTGGATCTTCAAAAGTTTCACCAAGAACACTTCAAAATATGAAGAACACTTGAAAGAAAACTTTGTGTGTTCTTGAGGGGCTTGGTGGCCGGTTTTTAGAGGGAGAGAAAGGGAGGGTTTGTGTTTGCAAGATGTGAGAAATGAAGTGAATTTGAACCTCTATTTATAGATGAATAAAGGTGGTGAAATGATGATAATAGTTGTAAAATCTTGGATGAAAGGAAAGAGGAGGATTTGATGTAGAAAGGTTGAGTAAAAAATGAGTTCTTTTGGTCCTTGTGTCCTCTCCTATGGCCGGCCTCTATGGCCAATATTTAGAGGTATTTCTATTTTTTTTTTTTGTATAAATGTATTCTTGTATTTCCCTTTTCTTGTAAATTCATAAATACTTTTGGATGCATTGTTTTAATGACTTGTTTTAGTCTTGCATAATTAATGTTAAGTAATTGTATTAGTGTATGATTAGTGTTACTAATCATAATTTAATTATGTGCTTAGTTGAATTAATCCTTCATTTCATAAATTGATCGGATTAATTGATTTCCCGATTCATCGCACCGATGAATTTGATTCTAATTGAGTTGAATTTTCTAATAAACCTTGTTAATCACTTGATTAATTTCTAATGACCATTGATTAGGCTATAATTGACTATTGAATACTGATTAGGTCTTAGTTGCTAACCTGGTTTAATGTCGGATGTTATAGTCTCCCCCTGTTAAGGGAATTTCGTCCCGAAATTAGCTCGTGTTCTCCACTGCTTGAGTATTTGAGAAAAGATGATGGTATTTTTCTCGGAATTGATCTTCGCGTTCCCACGTAAACTCAGGACCTCGCTTAGAGTTCCATCTGACTTTTATTATTGGGATCCGACTGTGCTTGAGTTTCTTGACTTCTCGGTCCATTATTTCTATAGGTTGCTCAATGAAGTTCAACTTATCGTCTAACTCCAGCTCGTCCATTGGTATAACGAGTGATTCATCAGCCAGACACTTCTTAAGATTGGACACGTGGAAGGTATTATGAAAGTTACTAAGCTCTGGGGGCAGGTCGAGTCGGCAAGCTACCGGGCCAATTCTTTTGGTGATCTTGAATGGTCCGATATAACGAGGATTGAGTTTTCCTCGTTTCCCAAAACGGATTACGCCTTTCCAAGGCGAGACTTTCAACATTACTTGATCTCCCTATTGGAATTCCAAATCCTTCCGTCGAATGTCTGCATAACTCTTCTGTCGATCCCGCGCGATCTTTAATCGGTTACGAATCTGGGCTAACTTTTCTGTAGTCTCTTGGATGATCTCAGGTCCAGTGATCTGACTATCTCCTACTTCAGCCCAACAAAGAGGTGATCGACACTTTCGCCCGTAGAGTGCCTCGAATGGGGCGGTCTTAATGCTCGAGTGATAGCTGTTGTTATAGGAAAACTCGACTAATGGCAGATGTCTGTCCCAACTTTTGCCAAAATCGATGACACATGCCCTTAACATATCTTCCAACGTCTGGATCGTCCTTTCACTCTGACCATCCGTTTGCGGATGATAGGCTGTGCTCATATCTAGGCGTGTACCCAGTGCTTCTTGCAATGACTGCCAAAATCTTGATGTGAACCGGCTGTCCCTGTCTGATATAATTGATACTGGTACCCCATGCCTTGAGACGAGTTTTTTAAGATAGATTCGTGTTAACTTATCCATCTTATCAGTCTCCTTGATTGGCAGGAAATGTGCAGTTTTGGTAAGTCGATCCACAATCACCCAAATAGTGTCATAACCTCCAGAAGTTTGTGGCAACTTGGTGATGAAATCCATGGTAATGTTTTCCCACTTCCACTGGGGTGTTTCTGGTTGAACTAGCAATCCTGATGGTTTCTGGTGCTTAGCCTTAACCTTCAAACATGTTAGGCACTTGCTGACATAGGTAGCAATGTCAGCCTTCATATTTGGCCACCAGTACATTCCTTTCAAGTCGTGATACATTTTATCTGCCCCTGGATGAATAGCATATCTTGTCTTATGCCCTTCATCCATGACCAGCTTCCTTACTCCTCCGAATCTTGGTAACCAAATTCTGCCCATGAAGTATTGACATCCATCCGGCTTGATTTCAAACTGCTTATCCATCCCTCTCAAGGCTTCATCCAGTAGATTACCCTCCTTGACTGCTTCTTCTTGTGCCTCGCGGGCTTGAGAGTTTAGGTTTGACTGTATAGTCATGACCAAAGCTCGGACTCTCAAGGGTTTAACCCGTTCCTTTCGGCTCAGGGCATCAGCTACGACATTCGCCTTCCCCGGATGATAACGAATTTCGCAGTCATAGTCACTAAGCAGTTCAACCCAACGACGCTACCTCATATTTAACGCTTTCTGATTTAGAATATGCTGAAGGCTTTTATGGTCTGTGAACACCGTGCACTTAGTTCCATACAGGTAGTGCCTCCATATTTTGAGAGCAAACACCACTATTCCAAGCTCTAAGTCGTGAGTCGTATAATTCACCTCGTGAATTTTGAGTTGCCGTGATGCGTAAGCAATGACCTTATCCCTTTGCATGAGCACACATCCTAATCCATTGTGTGAGGCATCACAGTAGGCCACAAAATTTTCAGTCCCTTCAGGTAAGGAAAGAATTGGTGCACTACACAATCTTTGCTTTAACTGCTGAAACGCCTTTTCTTGCTCTTCACCCCAGATATACTTCACATCCTTCCGAGTCAATTCTGTTAAGGAACCTGCTATCTTTGAGAAGTTTTCGATAAATCGCCTATAATAACCGGCAAGTCCTAGAAATTGGGGGATTTCCGTGGGGGTTCTAGGAGTCGCCCAGTTCTTTATGGCCTCGATTTTTGATGGATCAACTTGGATTCCCTGGCTGTTGATCACATGTCCAAGGAATTTAACTTCTCGCAACCAAAATTCACATTTTGAAAATTTGGCGTATAACTGTTCCTTCTCTAACAACTCCAAGATCAGCTTGAGATGTTGTTCATGTTCCTCCTTATTTCTGGAATACATGAGAATATCGTCTATGAACACTATTACAAATTTGTCCAGATACGGTTTACACACTCGATTCATGAGGTCCATGAATACGGCTGGTGCGTTAGTCAAACCGAATGGCATTACCTGTAATTCGTAATGTCCATAACGAGTTCTGAATGCGGTCTTCGGTACGTCTTCTTCCCGAACCTTTACTTGATGATAACCGGATCGCAGATCAATCTTAGAGTAGAAGCTAGATCCCTGTAGTTGGTCAAACAGGTCATCAATTCTGGGGAGAGGGTAGCGGTTCTTTACCGTTAACTTGTTTAGCTCTCGGTAGTCTATGCACATTCTGAAGGATCCGTCTTTCTTTTTCACGAACAAGACCGGAGCTCCCCAAGGTGAGGAACTTGGTCGAATGAATCCTTTATCCATCAACTCTTGTAATTGATTAGATAGCTCTTGCATTTTAGAAGGAGCGAGTCTATATGGGGCCCTTGCGACCGGTGCAGCTCCTGGCACCAAATCGATTTGAAACTCTACTTGCCTAGTTGGCGGAAGTCCAGGCAAATCTTCCGGGAAGACCTTCGGATAGTTACAAACCACGGGAATATCCTCGGGTCGCTTCTCCTCCGACTCTTTTTCTACAATTTGCACCAGTACTGCATGACAACCTTTCCTAAGGCACTTTAATGTTCTTAGGCCGGATATGACATTCAACTGTCGGTTCTTTCTTTCTCCTTGGACTGTTAGGAACTTCTTCTTGTGGAGTGGTATCCGTACCACTTTCTTACCACACAAAATCTCGGCATGATTGTGTGACAACCAATCCATACCAACTACTACGTCAAAACTTCCGAGTTCTATAGGCATCAAGTCTATCTTAAAGGGATGATCTGCCAGCTTCAGTGTGCATTCCTTAATGATATTACTTGCCTCTATTGTTTTACCGTCCGCCAGTTCTATAGTATAAAAGTTGTCTAAGGGAAAAGGAGCGGCATTCAATTGCTTACTAAACTTATCAGATATAAAGCTCCTATCAGCCCCAGTATCAAAGAGTACGTAAGCATAAATGTCATTTAAAAGAAACGTACCTGATACTATGTGGGGATCTTGACGAGCGTCACCTGCTCCTAACACAAAAGCTCTCCCCTGAGCTCCTCCACCATTTCTCAGCTTCGGGCACTCACTCTTGAAGTACCCAGTAACTCCACATTCAAAGCAGCCTTTTTGATTGCTGCCACTGGTTCTCGGGGCTCCAAATTTACAGTCTTTGGCCATATGCCCCAAACGTTTGCATTTTCCACAGTGGGTTGGACAGGGACACTGGTTGTGATGGAAGGTGCATTTAGTGCAGAAAGGCTTGGTACCGGTATAATCTCTTCTTGGCTCAGCTCCCGCTGCGTAAGCCTTAATGGTTTCGGGCTTTTTGGATTGTGAACCCGCATTCTTCCCGGTCTTGTCTTCCCACTTTCTTTTGTTTTCCCCGGCCTTGGCTTCATTTCTCCGGGATACTTGGTCCATAAGATTATTGCCCATCCTGATGGCATCCTGTAGGGTGGATGGGTTGGAGGCAGTGACATTACCTTGAATTTGAGGAGCGAGTCCCCAAATGTAACGTTCGATCTTTTTGTACTCCGGGGTCACCATTTGAGGACACAGGATACTTAGCTCGTGAAATCGGTTGGTATATCCGGTAACGTCCGATCCCTTCATTGATAGGTTCCAGAATTCCGATTCCATTTTCTGGAGTTCGTTCCTCGGACAGTACTCGTCCGTCATCATTTGCTTCAACGCGGACCATGTGAGCTGGTAGGCTTCATCGATACTTACAGACTGGACATAGGAATTCCACCATGTGAGGGCGCTATCTTGTAGAGTGTGAGTAGCAAATTTCACCTTATCTCCTTCAGCACATCCACTGACACGAAAGACAGATTCTAATTTCTCAAACCACCGTATCAAGCCAACGGCTCCTTCGCTTCCGTTGAAGTACCGGGGTTTGCAACTTAAAAATCCTTTAATTCCACAACCTTTTGCGTGGATTTCAGTTCCTCCCGTGGTGCGGCTTGCACCACCATCTCCATTAGCTGAGCTATTCCTATTTGCCTCATACGTGGCTATAGCGGCAGCCACTCTTTGTGCGACTAGCTCTTCAATGTCAGCAGCGTTCATTGCTCGTTTCGGCGGCATTATCTTAAAATTTTAAAGAAAAAGCATAGTGTATGAAATTGAATCTTAAAGAGGTAAATTTTCCTTAAATCACAATACTATAATCATCAAACACAATTTCATAAATAACTTGCAATTTTTCATTAATCATTCGAAATTTTCTTACATTAGGGGCGGGTTATTACCCGAAAATTTTGTCCTATACTATTACATGATATTTTCCTACCATTACAAAGATAGATAGAAGTGCACTAAGTGTGGGAGTGATCAGGGGTCTCTCCCTTTTTCATCGCGTTGAGGCGCTGAGTCAGCTCTTCGATCCGGGCTTGGCTTTCGGCTAGTTGCTGCCGAAGCTCATTCAGGCCATCCTGTTGGATGGTGAGAGCATGCTGGTTAGCCCAGTAGATGTTGGAGTTTTGTAACTCCTCCCGCTCTAGACGAGCGGTCATCCCACCGATATCTAGGTTAAGTGATCGGATTTGGTGATCATGCCTGGTCGACCGTGCTATCACAAGTGGTATGGTTTGCTCGGTAGGCTCTTGGGTGAGGGTCGGGACAGGTGCGGAGGATGGTCCTCCTATCTCGAAGTTGGGAGGAACTCCCTCCATCTGCCTCCATTCGCGGAGGGTCTCTGGTATCCAGCCCCATCGGCGGGCGTCTACCCGTCGGTGTGGTGGTGGGGGATTGGGCTGGGGAGTCGGGACAGGAATAGACTCCCTTCTTGGTGGGTTCACCCGCTTTCGGGGTGTGTACAGCATTTTGGGGCCGTTAGGGTAAGGCCGATACGGCTTATATGACGGCTCGGCTGGATGGTATGGAACGCCAGCAGGGACCGTTGGGGGCAATGGATCTTCTTCCTCCATTGGCTCCTCTTCCGTCTCCTCCATCGGATCTTCCGAGGGGTCCTCTTCTTCCGATGTTTCTTCTCCGGGGAAGATCTCAGTGGCCGTGGGGCTCGCAGGAGTGTACTCCTCCTCTGAATCTGATATGATAATGGTTTCCGGATGGGACATGATTTCTGCTATCAAGGTCCATTCATAGTCTTTTAGTTAGTTACAAAATATTTTTAAAATCAGTAAAACCTAAGTGCAGATATAGTCTAGGGTACTAATGCAACCTAGTTCACTATAACCTGGCTTTGATACCAATCTGTCACACCCTGCTACCTCGGTTGGCAGCGAGACGTGACGAGTGCGGAAGCGTAGCCATAATCATAATAAACGACCACTATATGGACATTTTTAAAATACATCGTTAAAGCTTTAAAGCATAGTAATGTTTTACATAGTCTGAAATGGGAAATGAAGTTCGCACAAATACAGAGATTTAATTACATAATTAAATATTCAAAATAATGCAGCTAAATCTCCGATAAATTGAATATGCATGCGACTCCATGGATGCGGAAGCTTGAAAGTAAAATACGTCCGAGGCATACTTGCCTTAATTTCCTGAAAATAAACGCTAAAATACGTCAACAAAAATTGTTGGTGAGCTCATAGGTTTACACGTAAATCTGACTTGTATGGACAACAATAATAGAGTTTGAATTTATAGAATCATAAATTCCATGTTATGTATTACATATAAACCATCATGCAACCGAAGCTTAATTAAAAATGAGTTTGCCCTGTGCAGTATTCCCATACGTAATACCATGTGTTAAATATATATGCACTCGCTGTTAGCCGAACCGAACTAACCCGAATGGGGGACATGACTCCCGATAGATCTATCCACAATATATTCGCGCTTACAAATAAATGCAATTAACGGTTCATGATATAAGGGCTGATGGAACCACATGTGTAATACATAATAGAAATGAAGTGGTTTTCGTGTCCATATGGAAAACGAAGCATGTATTTCATCCCCAAAACATAACAGTGTGAAAATAGGGGCTATGAGAACTCACCGAACTTGTGATGGCAAAATATGAGCAAAAATGCAAGTTTGCGTTGTTTGATGGGTGATGAAACCGGAGATGTTAAACCGAGTCCTAAATGATAATAAGGACTTAATATTACTAATATATGATAATATGTATATTTATAGATTTTTATGTCATAAATCACCCAACATTACAAGTTTATAAATAAGATTTGCTTAAAACGTCAAGTTTATATATATATATAATTTTCCAGCTTTTTCGGAGGTTTTTCGGCCTACTTTGAGGCTGTTTTTGACCAAGCTCCAAAATGTTTTAGACTTTGGTTTTCTAGGACATTCAACTACTATATACAAAGGATTTTTAGAATCAAGAACGGCCATTTTCCGAGATGTTTAGGTTGGTGAAAAAGCTCGTTAAAAACGCTATGTTGGCCATTTTTGAGCTGTCAAACTTTCGGTTTCCCAAATAATTTCTGGAGGTCTTAAACTCCAAAATAAATTATGAAAAATTACAGATCTATAGTTAAGACATAGATATAACTTTTGAGACAAGAATCAACTCATTTCATTGAGTTATGAATTAGTTATGATTTTTCAAAGTCGATATAAATTTTCTACCGAAAATCCGTAGTTTATAAACTTACAACAACTTATGATTCTTATTGTTTATTCAAAGACTTCTTGTATAAAAGTCATAATAGTTATAAAAACACATATATATCACATGTTTTCATAATATTAACACTTTTATAATGTGTTCACATATTCATAAACATATTTAAAGAAACAACTTAAAAATAAAAAACTAGAAACTTATAAACTTGAGTTTTTATGAAACTTGTTGTTGTAGGTGATTATATATATTATGCAAGACTTATATAAACATAAATATAAGATGTAATAGGTTAGTATTAACTTACTTTGATGTTTTTAGAAGAATGAAAATGAGTAGAAGGTTGGATCTTCAAAAGTTTCACCAAGAACACTTCAAAATATGAAGAACACTTGAAAGAAAACTTTGTGTGTTCTTGAGGGGCTTGGTGGCCGGTTTTTAGAGGGAGAGAAAGGGAGGGTTTGTGTTTGCAAGATGTGAGAAATGAAGTGAATTTGAACCTCTATTTATAGATGAATAAAGGTGGTGAAATGATGATAATAGTTGTAAAATCTTGGATGAAAGGAAAGAGGAGGATTTGATGTAGAAAGGTTGAGTAAAAAATGAGTTCTTTTGGTCCTTGTGTCCTCTCCTATGGCCGGCCTCTATGGCCAATATTTAGAGGTATTTCTATTTTTTTTTGTATAAATGTATTTAGAAATGTATTCTTGTATTTCCCTTTTTCTTGTAAATTCATAAATGCTTTTGGATGCATTGTTTTAATGACTTGTTTTAGTCTTGCATAATTAATGTTAAGTAATTGTATTAGTGTATGATTAGTGTTACTAATCATAATTTAATTATGCACTTATTGAATTAATCCTTCATATCGTAAATTGATCGGATTAATTGATTTCCCGATTCATCGCACCGATAAATTTGATTCTAATTGAGTTGAATTTTCTAATAAACCTTGTTAATCACTTGATTAATTTCTAATGACCATTGATTAGGCTATAATTGACTATTAAATACTGATTAGGTCTTAGTTGCTAACCTGGTTTAATGCCGGATGTTACACTCAATCTCTTCCATATCTTCAGATTCAGTAGCTGAAGATGACATGTCATTACCTGTTTGCTCAGGTTGATATTCATCGACTTCCCTAAGAATATCATCTTCTCCTTCCGGAGGCTCTAGCAATTGATCAACAAGCTCAGCAGTTCTCTCTTCATTTGCATTAGGACCAGCTTCCCAAATCTCATGCAGTGTTTGACATAACTGATCAGGTTCAATTGGTACATTTAAAGGCCCTGCCTCTTGTGCCTCTTGAGGTTGACTAGTAGAAGGCCTACTTGCCTGAATTTGACTCGCAGATGGTCTTTGGCGTCTCCTCTGTTGCTGAGCGCACGGTTGTTGCTATTGTTGTTGTGGCTATCGAAGCTGAACTTCTACTTCACCTGCCCAATTGGCATCATCGGGTGCTACAAAGTTCCTGTCTATTACAGCTCCAAACAAAGGTCGCTCTATCGGGACTGCTAACCTTCCTCTATGAGCAGAGCAATCAGCAAAAATCCTCTTATCGATAACCGCTACACTTTGAATCTTCTTAAGCTGCGGCAAATTTGGCAAAAAGTGTCAGATGAGCATCATTACAAAACAAGGATATAGAAGAAATCTTTGTTGCTCTGGAGCCGTTATTTGATGAACGAACTCCGAGAAGAACATCTCTGAAAAGCTGAAATTCTGATTATAAACCAATGCAATTATCCCTGATTGGATCTTTGATATGATTTAATCAAATCCCACTTTCTTTGCCGCAAAGCATACCATGAACACGTGGGCCAGATATCGCCATTGCCCAATGAGCCCACTCTTCATATAAGATGTCTTAGTAACATCTAAACTATATCCCATCCTTACAAAGACAGCCTGCCTAATACTTAAAGGAAAATCTATAGGCCCAGACTCTTGCTCCTGAGTTCCCAGCTGCAGAACTTGGCGTAGCATATCAGCAGAAAATACCAATGGCTGTCCAGCTATCCTTGTCCTTAAAACTGTCAGAGTGACAGTGCAATCCACTTGCAGATGTTCATAAAATTGGCGTACATAAGGAATAATGATTTGTATGTTATCAGACAGTGCGAATGAAATTCTGGACTCCACCAGGAAATCCACCATCTGGCGGAAACCCTGCGCTTCAGGGATATTATGGTCAGGGGGAACGACCATATTATGCTTAGGAACGAACAGTCTATCTGCCATGACTGCACAACACATCAAATAAAATATTAGAATTATTAATCATGAATAACCTTGTTTAAATTCAGATTTGTTTTATTTTGAACTTGTGTAAGTACAAAATCCAACACATATGAATTTCTACAGGTTTAATTAATTTTAAATTGAATAAATCAAATAAAATGACAAATTCGAACAAACAGATTCGAAGTAACCCTTTTTCGAGTTTGATGACACATTCGAATTTAATGACCCTCTCGAGTTTGCTGACAAACTCGAGCCTGGTCATGAACAGATTCGAATTAGTCGGCCCACATCATCACCAAAATCCATGATTTTAACCATTTTGGACTCAAAAAATCACATTCATTAGCCCTACTATGTTCTAATCAAAGATATTTGCATTTAATTTGACTCTTTACCGGTCCAAACTTGGTAATTTTGAAAAACAAGTTTTCTACCAATAAACCTTCAAAATTCGGTGATTTTGGACTAAATGGTGTATAAGACTACTTAAATCTTGTACAAACCAGTTGTTTATACCTAGATCTATGAGTAGAATCGAACCCACACGGAAGAAACTCGACAAATAGAGGTTTTTCTTGAAATCGACAAACTCGAGCACAATAGATTCGAAATCGCCAGATAGACTCGAGGGAACAAATTCGAAAACAGATGGATTAATGATCATTACTGTTAACCTATTTATACTACCTACCTTCGAGCCTAATGACAGATTCGAATCTACTGACAGATTCGAGATCATCCAAATTCGAGTTTAACCTAAACTCGAATTACCCCCTGAAACGTTGAAAATTTCGAAAATTTTGAAATAAATTCAACTTTTTCAATTTTATTAGGTAACGGAATAAACTATGCCAAATCTTTTATCCTAAGCACTAGATTTTCACGCAATGTTTATTTTATTCAACTATGAATGCACCCTCAGTAATTTTGACCTTTTTCCTAAGTAAAATAAAAATAAAATTAAAATAATAATAAGTAAAAGTAAAAATAAAATTTTAAAATTTTGAACACAAATTTAACTTAGACTTAAACTACACTTATTAAAATTTACAACCTATACTAAACACTTAACAAAATATTTTTGACGAGCATAGTCAAAGAAAGGTTCAATCAGATAGCGGTGTCAGTTACTCACTTTCAGTATTTAATCATTCACACTTAGGAATTTTTGATTCCTTTGATTGTTTGGCGTGACATACTCGTTTAGCCGATTGTTGGTATTTTACCCCTTTAAACATGCTACATTTCGGAATATCCCTTGGCCTTTTTATTTATCATGAAATTATCTTACGTGACTCAGACATAGACATACTTTTATGATCAAGGCATACAGACAATGATTCTAACTTTTTGGCATTTGCAAACTTTCTTTAAAAGACAAACATCGGACACAGATCTGTATTTTCATACAACAAGGTGTCTTAGTTTGACTTAAGGTTTATTTTTTAAAGCTAGCAAGACAACGGTGACAGGTCTGTACCGACGTACAACAAAGCGACTTATCTTGCTAACCCGAATCAAAACAGAGGCAACAGGTCTGTACTTACGTACAACAAAGTTACATGTTTTTGACTCTCAATTTCTTATGATTTTTCTATGCTTTCCATATTAATATGTATTTGATGTTGCTATACATCCCCAGAGAGTTTGCATACCTCATTTAGACTAAAAGTTTGTATGTCTTGTACATAAAAATTAAGACCGAGTGGTCATACATCTAAGTTAGTGACACGTTTGACTTTCTCTTGAATATTTTATTAGCCTTGGAACTCCCTATATGTATTATGCCTACCAACACATCAAACTAAAACAAAGTATAACACTTAGAATTATAGGTGCTTTATGTGTGAAAGACTAAACACTTAGAGTTTGTAACGACTGTGCTAATTTTCGTCACTTTGAACCTATGCATCTAAGACTTAACTCTTTTTCTGATATTCTCTCTTTTTTTTTTAAGTTTTATATGGTTTTCTCTCTTTTTTCTTTTGTTTTTCATAAGGAATAGCAAGAAAATAATATAAACTACTAACTTACTAAAAATAGAAACTATCCTAATTTAGCAAACTTACTATAAAAAGAAAAAAAAAACTACAACTATAAACGTAAATAAAAATTCTATTAAGGTCAATTTACTCTGGGTTGCGCATTCCATTTAGTTGAATAAAATATTCAAACGGTGACTTATCAAAGGCTTTGGTAAATAAATCAACATTATTATCGTCCGTTGCCACTTTTACCAATTTGATTAAGTTCTTTTCAGCACAATCACGAATAAAATGATGCCTTATGTCTATGTGCTTTGTTTTACTGTGTTTAACTGGATTATTTGTTATTGCAATTGTATATTGGTTATCTATCCTAATGGGAGTTTGAGTGTAAGCCAAACCGTAATCCTGCAATTGTTGTTGTATCCACAGAACCTGTGAGCAGCAACTACCAACAGCAACATACTCGGCCTCGCACGTTGACACGGCTACCGATGTCTGTTTCTTGCATTGCCAGGAAACCAGTCTTCCTCCTAGGAATTGACAACCTCCAGTTGTTGATTTGCATGTCAAGCTGCATCCTCCGTAGTCAGAATCCGTGAACGCCTCCAACTCTAGATCTCCCTCCGCGTGATACCAAAGTCCCAGCTTCGGTTTCGACTTGAGGTATCGTAGAATCCGCTTCACAGCTTTCATGTGCATCTCCTTCGGATTAGCTTGAAACCTAGCACAAATACACACAGCAAACATGATGTCAGGTCTTGAAGCAGTTAAATACATAAGTGATCCAATCATGGCCCGATATAACGTCGGATCCACATCGGTATCACTTTCAGTACCCGGTCCGAGATTGTGATTCACTTGAATCGGCGTGCTGAAATGGGCAGTCAGTTTCGTCCCTTCCATCCCGAATCGTTCCAATATGTCATAGACATACTTCGTCTGATGGATAAACATACCTTCCTTCTTTTGGTCAACTTGTAACCCTAAAAAGAAATTTAACTCTCCCATTGCACTCATCTCGAATTTTGACTTCATCACCTTCTCGAAATCTTTGCACATTTGTTCGTCTGATGATCCAAAAATGATATCATCGACGTACACTTGTACCAAGATGAAGTGTTCTCCCTTTCTCTTAACGAACAGCGTACTATCTATCCTACCCCTTTCAAACCCGTTCTCTAACAGATGGTTGGATAAAGTTTCGTACCACGCCCTAGGTGCTTGATGCAATCTATACAGAGCCTTATCTAAACGATATACTCTGTCTGGATATTTTGGATCTGTAAATCTGGGCGGCTGTTCTACATACACTAGCTCCTTCACTTTCCCATGGAGAAAAGCACTCTTAACATCTAATTGACATACCTTAAATCCCTTGAAGGAAGCAAAAGCTAGAAACAACCTAATGGCTTGTAGCCTTGCTACTGGCGCAAACACCTCATTGTAATCGATTCCCTCCTCTTGGTTGAAACCCTTTACAACGAACCTAGCCTTGTTGCGAGTGACTATACCCCGATCGTCTCTTTTGCACTTAAAAACCCATTTGGTTCCTATGGCAATTTCCCCTCGAGGTAATGGAACTAACTCCCACACTTCTAGTTTTCTAAACTGAGAGAGTTCTTCCTGCATCGCTTTAACCCAGGAGTTATCCTTTAGTGCCATTTGCACATTCTTCGGCTCTACTTGCGAGATAAAACAAGAATAGAGGCAGGTATGATAGGCCTCGGAGTCATTTATCATCGACAACAACACAATGTTGTTATTTAAACTACTCCTAGTCCTCACACCCTCGTTAGGATTTCCTATGATGCCTTCTATAGGATGGTTCTTGTTGATCCTAGATGTCTCTATCTCGTCAACTCTCAATTTATCTCCTAAGTTAGATCCTATTTCACCTAATGGGGGAACATCCTCAGATTCCACATTTTCCTCCTCGTGGACATTTTCCTCAGAGTTGGAATTTGTTGTCTGAGTCTGATTCTCAGTTGAAGGTGCTTCTTGATCAACGACTTTTGGAGATCCATCTTCAGTCGAAGTAGGCTCGGATGTGGATTGAAATGTAGTCCTCGGAAAGGTATGACCTTCATCATTTAGATTCAACGTTGCCATATCCTCTTCGATCGTACCTGCATTTTCATCCAAAGGAATGTTAAATGACTCAAATAATTTATCATAGTCAAATATCCATTCCGGACCTATTTGGGGTTCATGTGTATAACTTGTGACTTCAATGTTATACACAATTACCATTGTACCATTTGTTTTGTTAAAAACCCGTTTGTTTGGTGAGTTCGGCACATAACCTAGGAAGTATCCTTCGTCAGCCTTTTCACCAAACTTAGGTTGATGTTTTGTTCGCAATAAAGTACATGGTACCCCAAACAGTTCGAAGCCAGTTAAATTAGGTGGCCGTTTATTCAAAATTTCATAACAGGTATTGTTCAGAGATTTGACAGTTAGGACCCGGTTTAAAACATGACATGCGGTATTCACTGCCTCCCCCCAAAACATGGTAGGAAGTTTTGAATCCGAAAGCATAGTCCTAGCTGCCTCAATCAATGTCCTGTTCTTTCGTTCGGCCACCCCATTTTGTTGAGGCTCATACGGTGCACTAAATTGATGCACTATGCCTTTTGAGAGGCAATATACACCAATTACAGTGTTTTTAAACTCAGTTCCATTATCACTACGAAACCTTTTAACCCGTGTTCCATAGGAATTCTCCACTTGGTCTAAGAACCCGATGAGCTTGGAAGTCGTCTCGTCCTTTGTACCTAGAAAGAAAACCCAAGAAAATCGTGAGTAATCGTCAGTGATAACTAAACAAAACCAACTACCTCCTATACTCCTTTTGTTGATTGGTCCGAAAAGATCCATATGCAACAAATCGAATGTAGAGGTTATGGAATTCTGAGTCTTGTACTTGTGTGCCTTCTTATGTTGTTTGACCTTCTTGCATGGTAGACACTTTTCCTCGAACTGAAAACTCTTCATAGGCACACCTTGCACCAACCCATTCTTCGTTATGTAGTTCATTTTTCTTAGGTGCAAGTGAGCCATGCGTCTGTGCCACAACACTGATTCAGTTTCCGAAGATTTTGACAGTAAGCAGATTGGACCCATCGAAGTTTCCGGCTTGTTCATATCGAGCATGTACAAGTCATTCTTTCTTGGAGCCCGCATCAATATCCATTCTTCAGGTATCTTGAATCCCGGTTTTAGCACTAACGCTTCAGTGGCAGTAAACAACACTGAATTCTTCCTATCACAGATTTGAGATACACTAATGAGATTATGAACCAGTTTATCAACGTGATAAACTTGATCCAGGGTAATCGTCCCATTAGTGACTTCTCCAGTACCAGTGATGGTTCCACCCTTGTTTCCTGCGAATGATACAAATCCTCGATTCCCACCCTTGAAGTCTGTAAGGAGACTTCATTCCCCTGTCATGTGCCTGGAGCATCCACTGTCGACGAACCATTTGTTGTTTGGACCTGTGGTTATCTCCTGCACATAAAGGAAAATAGGTTAGTTATCACGAGGAACCCAAGCCATAACTGACTTGGTTATTCCATTCTCGTCCACATATTTAAACTCTTTCAAATACCCATCTCGCCTTTCAGGTGACTTGGGTCGTTGAATAGGAGTTTGTTGTGGTGCCGAGTGATGTAAATTCACTCTTTGCCTTTGAGTAGGCATTTGTTGTGGAGCTCTTGAATAATTCCGATTCTATTGCATTTCAGATTGAGATCCCTGAGCTCTAACCGGTGTGTAATGTCTAACAGGAGTATGTGACCTAACTGGAGTGTATGCCCTGCTAGTGTTGTGCTCATATAGACTTGTTGAGGTCCTGACCTAGATTGATTAGGGACTCTATTCGGTGAATTAGTCCTAACCACTTCATTTGGTCTACCTTTTACCGGTATTTGTTTCAAAACCTGTTTTGGTGTAGCCTGCACAGTTTTCTCGGTATTCTGAGAATTACTAGTGCTCGCCACACTTGTTGAAGGTTTAGCTTGTTCTGGCTTCCCTGTCTTAGGTGTAGTATCAACTTTCCTATGCGGACAGTTAGAAGCGACATGTCCCCTCTCGTGACATCTAAAGCATGACATCTTGTCAATTGGCTTCTTGTGTGAGCCATTTGACTTAAGAGTGTCACTAGTTTCTGGTTCTTTTTGAACATCTATTGTGACTGGTTCATCATCCTGATCATTAAAATCAATTTTTTGTTTTCCTGCAGGTGTTTCACTAGAGGAAGACACAAATTTGACTTTCTTAATCTTGACGTTTGTATCAGTCACCTTAGGTGTATTTTCTTTTACAGGCTCAGACACAGGTGCAGGTATGTCCTCTAAGTCTATTGATGTCTCAGTTTTCTCCTGAGGTTGAGGGACGTAGTTTGCATTAAAAGGAGGAGGATTCTCATGAAATCCTAGACCTACAGGCTTTTTAGATTGGCGTTGAGCATCTAAAACTTTCCCTAGGTTCAGACTTGAGTTCCTAAACTTCTCTAGCTTACTATTGGCCTCTGCTACCTTCACCTTAGTTTCAGCTAGCTCTATGTCTTTGTTCTTAAGATCTTTGGTCAAGGCCTCTACATGCTCATACATCAGTTCTAACCTAACACACTGCTCACTCAGCTTTTCTTTCAGAACTATTACATCTTGAGCATCAGCCTTAAGTTTATCCCTAAGATCTTGCTTAATGTCATTCAGGCTAGCATTATCAGATTTTAAAGACTCATTTTGAGCAGATATGTTTTTATGTGATTCTAATACTAGATTCAACCTGTCGTTAGAACTAACACATAACATGCATAATTCATGAAAAAGAGAGTAAGTCAGACTAACCTTTGTGTGGTCGGATTCCACGTTGGCCATTTGAGCGGCAAACTCCAGAAGCGTCTGATCATTCGTCTTCTCCACCCACATCGGACTGCTGTCCCTTGTGGTCTGCTATTCCCCTTCACATCCATTCTCCGTGACTTCAGCCATAAAGGCTCTAGCGTTAGATTCCGGATGTGAGCTCCAGTCGTAAGTACCATCCAGCTGTCTGTCTGATGTTACGTTTGATAACAGACCAGCTATGTTGGCTTGACTAGATGATGAACTCGGAAGGTATCTCTGTTGAGATTGGTCCGGAAACTGTCCATGATGCTGATTTTGCCCTTGGTAAGTATCTACCTTTGGTCTCTGACATTCTCTTGCGAAGTGACCCAGACCTTGACAATTGTAGCATTTGACCTTTGACTTATCGAAGCCAATCCCCTTATTATTTATGTTCAGATTCCTCCCAGTCCGTTTGATGAATCGCTTAACCCGTTGGGTTACCATGGCCAGTTGCCATTTAAGAGCCATCTCCTCCAGGTCGTCAGGGTCTACCTGATCGTAGTCTTCATCCCAGAGAGCAGGATCGTTTAATTTCCCCTGAACGCAGTTTCCATATGCGGCCACAAATGATGACAATAGATTCAAATGTTCTTTGGCCGACATAGCGCTCATCGGCATCTTGGAGTATCCCTGAGAAGTTGATGCAGTGATGCCTGAGGTTGTTGTTCTTCCGATCTTCCCAACCCTAAGAATGCTCTATTCAGTGTGTCATCAGTCTCTGCTGCTGACGACGTTTCTCCGGTGAAAAACGATGTAGCAGTCTTCATATCAGGTGCCGCTGAAGGTTTTGTTGATTTTCAAAAATACATGGCTGGATTTTGGACTTGTTCATAATCAGTTTCGGCCTTCAGTAGCTCAAAATGATAAGCCCGCAGCGTTCCCACTACATCTTCCAATGATTGAGTATAATACTTATCTTCATTAAGCTTGATCATAGCTACGTACATCGCCCATTTGGCTGGTAAGGCATCCAGAAGCTTATTGTTCTTCTCTGTGTCATTATACTCAATGCCATGACTCTCAAGCTCTGTTAGCAGATGATAAAAGCGGGTGATGGTGTCATCCAGTTGTTCATCTAATTCAATGCCTTGAAAATAGCAAACTGATGTTTCAACAACTCCATGCGCTTCCTCCGAACCCTCGGATTACCCTCACACCTCTTTTCCAGCGACTCCCAAAGCTCCTTAGATGTCTTTTGATTGCGGAATGTGTGTAGTATATCCTGAGGCAAAGCCATTCGAATAATCGAGAAAGCTTTGTTCTCGGCTTCATATAGTTTCTTATCATCCTCCTTCATCATTTGGTATGATAAGACTCTTTGACGGCCTTCAACTTCTGAGATAGGTGGAATGTATCCTTCGTCAATACATACCCACATTCGCATGTCGTTGAAACGCACAAAATCGGCAATCCGATCTTTCCACCAATAATAGTCTTCAAGTTTCATCAGCTTAGGCGGAGTATTAGCTTTCCTGACCTCATGATCCATTTCTAGAAACTTTTGAAGATTTGACATTGTTTCAAAAGTAATTGAATTGTAACTTAATAAATTTAATTCGAAACTAATTTAAGTTAATTCTTTCGAATCTAGGTAGATTCGAATATAATTAAGTTTAAATCTATTTGGGATTAAATTCGATTAAGTTTTGAAATTCAATTAAATTCGAACTTGATGACAGATTTGAAAGTCTCCAAACTCGAAGGTCAAGACAAATTCGAATACTCAGTAGATTCGAAGCACCCTGTTCGACTATAGTCTAAACTCTAAGCAAACTCGAATCAAATAAACTCGAATTATCTCTGAAACAAACTCGAAAGGAGCGGATTTTGGTTAGACTTGAGACTAAGTAAAACCCTAATTACTCCTAACAGATTCGAGCGCCGCAAACTCGAAAAACGGCTAATACTTCGATTTCTTAACGTTTTGCAGATTAAATCAATATTTTTTCAACGAAAAATATTGATTTCGATCAAAAACATGAAAAACACGAAGTATTTCCCGGATAACAATTTGCTAAGCTCGAAAAACACGAAAACACGAATCTTGAGAGAAGAACCGTCCAAAAGCGTCAAGAAGCCTAGGATGTATCTTTATGAACACGAAGAACACTAAGAACACCCCGTAGGCCCTGATACCACTTGTAAGGTCTACACACTACGGATCTACCTAGACGTGAGACCGTCAACGAGTATGGAATCCTTGTTAACGGGTTGACGGTAACAACTCTCACACAGAACACGGAGACTATCAACGAGCTGTACGAACCAACAAGAACGCACCTACTAGAAGATTCTCTCCGAAAGAACACTCAATTATCTGATAAACTCGAGATCGCCTATTTGCTTAATCCCTCTCGAATTCTGCAAAAAGTATGCTAATAATTCGAGTCTATCCCTAATTATAGAGGCTAATTCGAGTTTGTCATGGGCCAAACTCGAATCAGGCCCAAGGCTCATTCGAGTTTGTCCCTTTGACACTCTCGAATCTGCCTAAGTATGTACATTCGAATCTGCCTAAGAGACTCATTCGAATCTGATCTAGATTCGAATCCTAGTACTTAGAATATTCGAATTTACTCTTTGACATATTTAACTTAGTATTGAAACTTATGTTTTCAACTTATGCTTGAATTTATCTTTGAACTTTATGTTTGAACTTCTTGTAATATGTTACATCAAGTTCAAACATACAATCAATAACTGTCAAACATATATAAACAGATAAACATATATATCCAACACTCGATAAAACTCAATACTTTGAATATTACTTAAACCAAAATGTTAGATCACTTAGACTGCTATCGTCACACAGGGTGTACCAACAGACTCCCCCTTGACGATAGCTTCTAACTAACTATTTACATCTTGATTAAGTACTAGATCTATATATACTACTACCTGCGTATATACCTGCATCTATACATACTCTGACTACCTTTTGGAACTTTCTGGCTTCAGATCTCCATTCTTCATGAAAGAAGATATGCTGATCATGAAGCTTCTTCAGATCGTCCTTTGATAGGTTTATCAGATGTAGTGGATCATACACTCTCAAAATAACTTTGTCGTCTTGATCCTCCATGATAGCTTCAGCAGTTTCATTATCAAGGTACCACCACTTCATGTTGCTCAAAATATCTTGAGGCATCTTCTTCATTGGCACCCTTCTTAATCATTTGACAGGTTTATAAACCATTCTGGCCCAAGGCTTTCCCGTATGAGGATCTATCCTTGATCCATCCTCTACTCTTTTGCCAGACCTCGGTTGGAGTCTCTCAAACCTTCCAGATCTCCCTTCTCGTCTGATTATCTTAGCGATCACTTCAGCATAGGGATCATTTCCGATATTGATCAACTCTTTCCATGCTAGCTCCTTCACCTCTACCTTCGGCAATGTATTGAATACCTTAAGCTTGCGCCTCAGGTATTGGAGACCATCTCTTCTCTTTAGAATAAAAAGCTGCAGTTCCCTGTCCAAGAACCAGCTAATAATACCTCCCGAGAAGTTTCCTGGACCTGGAATCCTCATCGTCTTCTTTATTTTTGGCTCAGTCTTCTTCTCTTCCTTGCGGAACCAAAGATTTAGCAATTCAGCTCTGCTCGGCTCTCTTTCTGCGTCTTCCATTTCTGAATCATCTACCGAAGCCACTTTGATGTCATCAATATCTATTACATGTTGATCAGTATGCGCATATAGTTCTGTGACAGGCTGGGATTGAATGACTACTTCATTTACATTATCGTCTTCATCTATCACAACCTCATCATCAGACTTCCACTCAGCAATATCATCTGGAACAAACTCTCCTTCTTCTAGATCCTCTACATCGTCTTCAAAATCAAATTCCAAATCTAATGGCTCTTCATCAATATCCATCAATGCGTCAATTATCTCACGCACTTCACTTTCTGAGATCTTTGATGAACTAGCCTCACCTACTTCAGCTCCTGATTGACTCGGCTCCCCCTGAGTCTCAGCATCCTGAGCTGCAGAAAAATCTACTGGCTCATTATGTCTTTACGTGCTGGGATCATTGCCATTGTCATCTTCATTATTATCATCATCATCCTTGGGCAACTCCACTTGATCACGGTAGCTTATACTTGTAAGGTCTACACACTACGGATCTATCTAGACGCGAGACCGTCAACGAGTGCGGAATCCTCGTTAACGGGTTGACGGTAACAACTCTCACACAGAACACGGAGACTATCAACGAGCTGTACGAACCAACAAGAACGCACCTACTAGAATATTCTCTCCGAAAGAACACTCAATTATTTGATAAACTCGAGATTGCCTATTTGCTTAATCCCTCTCGAATTCTGCAAAAAGTCTGCTAATAATTCGAGTCTATCCTTAATCATAGAGGCTAATTCGAGTTTGTCATGGGCCAAACTCGAATCAGGCCCAAGGCCCATTCGAGTTTGTCCCTTTGACACTCTCGAATCTGCCTAAGTATGTACATTTGAATCTGCCTAAGAGACTCATTCGAATCTGATCTAGATTCGAATCCTAGTACTTAGAATATTCGAATTTACTCTTTGACATATTTAACTTAGTATTGAAACTTATGTTTTCAACTTATGCTTGAATTTATCTTTGAACTTTATGTTTGAACTTCTTGTAATACGTTACATCAAGTTCAAACATACAATCAATAACTGTCAAACATATATAAACATATAAACATATATATCCAACACTCGATAAAACACAATACTTTGAATATTACTTAAACCAAAATGTTAGATCACTTAGACTGCTATCGTCACACAGGGTGTACCAACACATGTTTATCGTTGCTAATTGACATTAATTAAAGTTCGGGTTGTTACAGAATGGGCTCCACCACGTATAACTTCGTCCTTGAAGTTGTCTATGTTCAGATCGACGTAACTTAGGAATTACAAGGTAGCTATGAATTTCTAAAATCTGACACAAACTTTCTGGTGTTTATTGAATGAGCACCATCTGTATTTCACAACTTTTGCTTCTTTGGCTTTTATAACCAGTACATTTACTGGTTTCTCAATATTATCATTATATTAGTTGACTTATGTAATGACATAAGAAATTTAGGATTTCTGCTTATCGCTTACTTTTCTATATTGACTTTTGAGATTTAAAATATAACTCATTCAACTTAGTATATTAAGACATGTTATATCTCTTTTATTATCTTGCGTCAGTTGTGCCTTTTTAAATCTCACATCTACATTATTGAACAATTTCAATCATTGATGATGTTATTTTCATCAATCACTTAGCAGACTTTTTGATTGCGTTGTCTATTATCAAGACTTACGATGACTTTTCATTGTAATCCCTGAGTCCAGGGTTACTTTATTTGCTTCAGCCAAGACTTTTATTGACAAGCCAATGGAATAAGAATTCCATATATACATGTGTATAGACTTATAATTGACTTTCATTGGTCATTCAACACCAATCGCTTAATTCTTATAAGAATTTCTCTTTATTTCTTGTTTGACTTTAGCCTTGTGCCTCTGTCTTCATTGATTTCAGTTGAGTGCTTAACAGTCTGGTTCAAAGACCATCTTCTCATTTAATTTTATTGGATCTGCTACTTCTACCTCTGCCTCATTATGAGACACGCTGTAATCTTTAAGATTACTAGACTTTACGAAGAAGTTTTTATTTAGGATCTAGTTTTGGGTTTTCTTCAAGCTTTGAATCATACATGATTCAAACACTGATACCTACACAGTTTATAGGTAAAATTTCAGATTTTAAAGAGAAATTTAAGTCATAGCTTCAACTGATACAACCTATATGTCATCCGCATATTCACTATCGATGATAAAGTTGTATAGTCGAACTCAAGACTTATTTTGAAATCAAAAGTTGATTTAAATCATGAATAGAAATTTTTCTCCTGATTTCCTTGGCAATCCCATTTTTAAATTATTTCAATGGAATTGGAAAGAGGTTGAGATTGGAGATAGTGTTATTAAAGAGAAAAGCATGGTTATTAGTAGTTGTTTCAATATCAAGGATAGCAGGAAGCTACGCAAGTGACTTGGTTAATTGACATGAAAATGTTGTAGAGGTGAAACAATAATTCGTAGTAGAATCAAATGATACACGAAACGTAATTAATTAGCAAAACATACTCATGGGCGTATCTGGCATTTCCTCCGTTTCCTCGGCTGTGATATGAAAGGCACGGGCTCTAGCTGACAGAGTTGCAGTAGTGCTCTTCATTGTTGAACCTTCGGCATATGACTGGGATTGACTTTTGCTTCTCATGGGACATTGATGATTAAAGGGTCCACAACCAAGACCCTTCGTTGGGCATTCCTCGCTACTATGACCGATTTTGCTACAGACATAAACATATCACATCAATTGGATTACATAGCCCAGTTTGTGATTTCCTACATCTTTTGCGCAGTTGCTGTTCTGATTGAATCACGTAAGACTTGGCCTTCTGAGGAGAGCTATACCGATCAGTCTGTTGAGACTGGGTCTTTCATGTCTTGAATAATCTGCTAAATTGTTGCTTCTTTGGTGGGGAAGAAAACGTAGGATTGATCTGAGTTGCGCTTACTTGTTCCCCATACTTCAGGTTTTCGCTTTCAATTTGTCTGGCTGCTTCCACCATCTCCAAGTACGTCTTGTATTTGTTCCCACTCATCGGCTGACGATACTTTGGGTTCAATCCTCTACAAAAATGATTATTTTCTTTCTTCTGCGGCTACTTGATAAGATGAATAGCCACACAATCGTGAGAACTCGTGCTCGTATTCATCGACTGTCTTGTCGCCTTGAGTCAGTTGTATCAATTGAACTTCCATTATATCTTGCTGATCCGCAGGACAGTACTTAGTGTTGAACATATCGAAAAATTGCTCACATTCTCCGTAGATACTCTTCTGTGTCTTCCACCATGCGCGAGCAGCTCCGACAAATAAGGCAGTAGCGTACTTAACTCTTTTTGAATCTAAACACTCAGAGATACTGAAAATCTCTTCAGTGTGACAAATCCAGTCTAATGCCTGGATAGGGTCTACAATACCCTCAAAATGTCAAGGCACCACTAGACTTAAATTCTTTGAATCGGCAGCCTTTTGGCTTATCAGTTTGGGCATTATCAATGGATTTATCAGAATCAGACTTATCATTATGGGTTTGCTTATCCTTTCTTTTGTTCTTTTTATCAGCCTTACGTTTTGCTTCAGCCTCATCACGAGCCTGAGGTGTTACATTATTAGAAATTCCTCCTTGTCCAGACATCCTTACTGAAAATTAAAAATTCAAGTGACTTTCAGTTTAATAGACTTAGTGACTATGTACCCTTTTTCCCATCCTAACAGTTTGTATGTCCTATCTTAGTTCAAGCTACCTAGCATGATTGACACTTCATGTATTGCTTAAGTTTGAGACCAAGTATTACTTGCGTATTACTTGATTCACTCATAATTGCTCTGATACCATCCTGTCAAGACCCGTCCTTACGGAGGAGTCTTAACGACTAGGTCCGAAGTAGCAATACAATATCAATCACAACTAAGAAAGATTATATAAAGTGCAGAATTAAGTCATATTACAGAAGTTAGGAATAGATTACAACAAGTTCAAAATAAAAGTATTAAAGGGCACAAGGACACTATTCTATTACATAACCACAATACACCATCCTGCATCTACCCAAACCACCCCCATAATGAATTCATTCTGTACCAATTGCAGGAAAAGTAGTGGTCTAATGACTTAAAATTCGGGCATGCAGATCCTAAGGACTTGGTTCGCTGGACTTTTTCCTTTGTCTTTTCCTGTAAAAAGATTCATCAACAACGGCAAGCTGTTGGCTTAGTGAGATTATAGATTTCACAGTTAACATGCAATGACAATTTAAGTGGAGACTTGACTTTTGACTTTAAGCACTAACTTTGACTTTAAGCGTGATTTTAGCAAGGCTGCCGCTATCAGCCACACACTGTAAGACATATGACTTAAGATCGGATGATGTTTAATCCCACGCACACGCTTTAAATTGTGGGGATCGGCCACATACTGGGCTAGCTACCAATAAAACAACGTGGGCGAACATAAGAGTAGACTTAATCACAGACTGGCATAGACTTACTCAGACTCAAATTGTGCGGAAGCATATGAAAGCATTTACAAGAAGGCAAATGACTGAACGCATACGAAGTAATGAATCAAGATAGCAACAACAATATATATCCAAGACTATTTCAGACTGTAAAGACATGTGTGCAGGATGATATATTAAAAGCTATCATGATCCACAGGGCATCACCGTACCCAGTTATGCATAGGTCACATTCTAGCTGAGCATATAGACTTTCAAATTAAGCTAGAACAACAATATGTCTCACATGAAAACAAGCATATACACAGTTATCTATAAGTCACAGTTACTGTTGAAGGCATGGCTGTTGAGTTTGACTTTCGCAAGCGGATTATATCCACCACCTGAGTTATCTCAGGATTTTAGCTTTTCTTTACAGACTTTAGCTCGGTTTTACCGGCCTTGACTTGACTTTATTCACATTAGCTTGCTTTTCTAACTTTGGCTTGCCTTTATTGACTGGACATGACTTTAATAGCTTTAGCTTGACTTTTCTGGCTTGGCTTTACTGACTTTAGCTTTATAACGAAATTCAGATTTAGCTGAACCTGTTCATTGTTTGGAAATCAATTTACATAAGCTTATTGACTTTACACAACATAATTTGTGATATATTCTTTGACTTTCTACAGGTTATGATTAGAATTTTTGCATTATTGACTTATCATGACATTTCAGACTTTGTTGAATCACAATTAGACTTAAAATTTAGTCTTGACATAACTTTAATGACTTCATGTGCTTTTATGCATTGTTCTGATTCTGCACACACATTATGCACAGCACACCCACACTCATGTACTTTGACTGTATATATATATGAATTCACACACACACACACACACACACACACACACACACATATATATATATATATATATATATATATATATATATATATATATATATATTGCTGCTGTCGCTGACCATAACCCACAGAAAACACATACTCACCATGTTGCTGCACATATTAAAGTGTATATTCGATTATTAATGATGTCGTTGTTCAATACATGGACATGTATTATAATTAAGCACACATTTACAATGTATATCAAAAAGGGCTGCTGATTTTGACTCAAACAACCTACACTGATGCTGCACAGATGTGTGTGTGTGTGTATATATATATATATATATATATATATATATATATATATATATATATATATATATATATATATATATATATATATATATATATATATATATATCGGTGATGTTCTTGAGCTTTGAACACCCGAGACTTCATCTTGGGTGAGTCTCGGATCATTACACCACGCATACACACTAGTATTATTCTATTTTGATTGAATTTAAAGGGTGTTGGTTGCTGATATGGTTCTGTTTTCAAAGCACAACATACATTAGAGACTTTCCTTTACTTAATTTATATTGGTGTTGTGGCTTGCTGTACACATCCGAGATTCACATATTGTGAGTCTCTGCTCTCTCATCTATAATATGCATATAGTTAACACTTATAAATTTTCAGAAAAGGGGCCGCTCTGAACTTAATCTTTTATGTGAATTAAATGGATGAAAAAGACTGCTCATACGTTTATGTTTTCATAGCGAATACAACCGAGAAATGTGAAATAGTAAAAGGAAATGTTGCTGGTAAACACATCTGAAATATATGTGTGTGTGTGTGTCCTGCGGTCATAGGACAGCAGCTGTACTTTACATATATATCTCAGATGTGTTTACCAGCAACATTTCCTTTTTCTATTTCACATATCTCGGTTGTTTTTTGCGGTCAAAACAGAAACATATGATCAACCGTTCTCATCCATTTAATTCACATAAAATATTAAGTTGTGAGCAGCCCCTTTTTTTGAAAATGTATGTGTTAAGTATATGCATATTATAGATGGGAGATCCGACACTCATAATATGTGAATCTCATATGTGTACAACAGGCCACAACACCAGTATAAATTAAGGAAAGGAAAGTCTCTCATGTATGTTGTGTTGTGAAAACAAAACCATATTAGCAACCAACACCCTTTAAATTCAATCAAAACAGAATAATACTAGTGTGTATGCGTGGTGTAACGATCCGAGACTCACCCAAAGGTGAAGTCTCGGTGTTCAAAGCTTAGGAACAACACCAATAGTTATATATATATATATATATATATATATATATATATATATATATATATATATGTATGTATGTATGTATGTATATATATATATGTATGTATATATATACACACACACACACATATGTGCAGCATCAGTGGTGGGTTGTTTGAGTCAAAATCAGTAGCCCTTTTTGATATACATTGTAAATGTGTGCGTAGTTATAATACATATTCATATTGAACAACGACATCATTAATAATCAAATATACACTTTAATATGTGCAGGAAAATGTTATCTGTGGGTTATGGTCAGCGACAGCAGCAATATATATATATATATATATATATATATATATATATATATATATATATATATATATATATATATATATATGTGTGTGTGTGTGTGTGTGTGTATATATATGTATATATATATATGTATTTAAATAGTCAAAGTACATGATTGTCGGTGTGCTGTGCGTAATGTGTGTGCAAAATCATAACAATGCTTAAAAGCACATGAAGTCAATAAAGTTGTCAAGACTAAATTTTAAGTCTAATTGTGAATTAACAAAGTCTGAAATGACATGATAAGTCAATAATGCAAAAAGTTTAATCATAAGCTTCAGAAAGTCAAAGAATTTATCACAAATTATGTTGTGTACAGTCAATAAGCTTAGGTAAATAGATTTCCAAACAATGAACATGTTCAGCTAAATCTGAATTATGTTATAAAGCTAAAGTCAGTAAAGCCAAGCCAGAAAAGTCATGTTAAAGCTATTAAAGTCAAGCCCAGTCAATAAAGGCAAGTCAAAGTCAGACTAGCAAGCTAAAGTTAGTAAAGTCAAGTCTAGGCCGGTAAAACCGAGCTAAAGTCTGGAAAGAAAACCTAAAATCCTAAGAAAACTCATGTGGTGGATATAATCCGCTTGTGAAATTCAAAGTCAACAACTGTAGAATATGTACTCCCGTAAATTTCAGCACCTTTAATGTTCTTTATCAATCACAAGAAGAAACTAGCTCAATAATTGTGAAATAATGAAGAAAGACAAAAGGAATGATGAGAGAATAATGTCAAAATGGCGGCTGCTCTATCTCATTCAATATCAACCGTGTAAAGCTACAAAACCCTAGGAGCCTATTTCTAGACTCCTTTAATTAAGTTTTACACATTGGCACCTTTAGCCCCTTGACTTTTACAAAAACATAAATTACAAAGGAAATAAATACAAGACTAAACAATACTAAAATAATTATTACAAAACAACTCCCTATGATTGAAATAAAATATCTAACAATCTCCCCCTTTTCGATCATTTAGGAGGTCCTGGAACTCTAGCATGATCCGTAGATTCTCAGAGTCCAAGGATGACGTCGAAGCGTCTGGTCACTTGTCTCAAATGTAGCCGTTCATTCAGGAGTTCAATGTCGCTGAGGGTATCCTGTATCTCCTTTGGTGTGCATCTTTGTTGTGGATCTGGATGAGCGTCAAAGTCTTGAACTTTCTGTGTAAGCGCAGCTCGAACCAATCTGAGTGTACCATCGGAGTAACAGGGAAGATCCTCAAAGCGCATGTATCTCTTATATCCCTTGTAATTGACAAAAATAACACTTGGGTCTCCTGAAAGTACAACTCTGTTAGCCGGGTGGTGGGCTAGTAGAAAGCTATCTTGTTCCGGTGCTCGAAGACCCACTTTAACCATAGCGCTCTCGATAGCCATCTGGAAGTCTCTTAGGCACATAATGATTGAGCGACGGTTCATGCTTCGCACTAGGGCGCCTACGGCGGTCATGTGGGTTAGACGTTTTCTGATGCGATTTTTCAAGCTGTTGTGAAGGAACTCAACGTCATCCGCACTTATGAAGTCTAGGTCATTCTCAAAGATGTCATCTCTCGTGTTATCTTCTCTTTCTACTTGGTAGGAGGGATAGTAGACTTTGGCTCTTTTGCACATGGTTATGGTTTGAAGTTTCTTTATCTTCGATTTCGAGACCTTTGACCTTCTTTCCCGGAGCATCAGTTGATAGTATTCGGCCTGTGCAGCTTTGGAGACATTTGTAAGTTCCATAAGTAGGCGTCTGCTGAAGGATCCAGGCTTCTTTCTGAATACCATCTTGAATCTTTCTTCTAGGTACGGGTTCTGAAACTGCTCTGGGGGAAACTTCTGCAAGAATTCTTTAAGACCTTGAACGGGGGGTTCTTCGATTTCATCCTTTTTGGCTTCAAGAAGCTTTACGATAGTCCCCCGCCGTTCTTGTTGCATTTTGTTCTTTTCTTCCTGAGGCAGTGTTTGAACCTTTCCTTTTGAATAATGGTCCACCCAGAATAAATCATCTTTTCTATATGCAATCGACCCTTTTGGTTTTGGAGGGACCTGGAAGTTCGGTTTGTTGGACTGGAGGAGGGCTTGGGGATCTTGGAGGGCTTAGGACTATGTGGGATTCTTTTAGTGACTGGGGAGCTTGAATTGATGATAGGATTTCTTCTTGAGGGGCTGGTGGTGGTGAGTTCAGGAAGTCAAAGGAAGAGGATGAAGATTTTTTCGTTGGAGATTCAGGTTCAGGCTTAGGAATTAATAAAGGTTCGCTGTCGTCGATATCGGAATCTGAATTAGAAACCAATATGATTTCAACCTTGTCATGAGGTTCCTCGAATTCTACCATAGCTGTCATCGGATCCAGTGGAGCTGGACCCTCGACCATGGGCTCGTCTTCTATAAATAGGTATTCCTGAGCCTCCTGCCTCTGTTCCCCTGACCCTTGGAATTCTGTCCCCTCAGCAGTCTCTGCTCCCCCTATAAACATGACGGGTTCCTCATGCTGAACCTTTCGCCTTTTCTCCCCCTCATGACGATCAGGGTCATCCTGATCGTCATGCTTCCTTTTTGGGGCCTCTGCCTGAGGGCGGCACTAGAGTTCGATGACCGCCGACTCGAGGCGATCTATTCTCGAATTAAGTTGTTCCTGGACTTGCAGAATAAGGCGAGTAAGCGCATCGATCTTGTCCGACAGCTCGGAAATCTGAGTTTGAACTGAATGGGAACTTGGTGGGGGGCCAGCTTCGGAAGCGACACCCTTACCCTTGATCAGTGAAAGTAGGGCGGTGTGACGTTCCTCGTCGGCTTCCCTTTGGGCGTCCAGGTCAGCCCGGGTAATCACGCCGGCGGCACGTAAAGCTGCCGTTAACATCTCTAAATTTATTGGGAGATGGCCGGAAGTGGACGGCATTGAATGAGCCACTCCCGGTCTTCCTTCCGTCATCTCTGGCTCCTGAATAGGACGCTCAAATCCGGAAGTTTGAGGAGCTGCCACAGAGGCAGCTCTTGTGGATGCCACGGAGGCATCGTGCGGTGTGTGAGTTTGGGGGGATGGAATCGTGAAGGAATGAAGTGCGGTCACCTGGGGAGGAGTGTGACCTCTTTCAACACCACCACTCTCCGAATGAGAGGGCGATGGAGTATGTGCTATAATCCCGTTAAATGAAGCGGTTTTCCTTTGAGGGGAAACCAAGTGGGTGGTGATGGTTAGTTCGACCGTTGGACGGACGGTCTTATGGTGAGGAGTCCGGCTTATTGGGCTTGGTTCACCCTCAGATTGCACTTCCCTCGCTCTCACAACAGAGACGGTTCTTTCTGAATCTGCCGTCTCTGCCGCCTCACCTCCTGCTTCCTCCCTTACCAACACAGGCTCCCCCTCACCCATACCCAGAGATTGTTGAGATTGCTGAACATCCACCCGAACTCCCTCATTCTCACTCATACTCGCCTCACCTTCGGATTGGTTAGTCTCAGACGGTTCCGACTGAGACTCATCCGGATAACACTCCTGAATATAAGCCCTAACCCGCTCCATCCCCCTTGACCTCATTAGCAAAGACATAGGTATTTTCATTGTCGGTACTGTCGGGGCCCCCTTTGGCAGAGTTAACTTTTGAATCACCACGGTGGGGTAGACATCGGCCTCCGGACGTTCGTGAATGTCATCATCATGGTCCATGGCATATTGTATTATTAGCTGCAGAAATCGCTGTAGAGGAATATATCTTCTTCCTTTCTTTGTGCCCCTCTCCACATGGACTCTTCTTAACTCCTCGAATAGGAAAGCAGCATAGTCCACATGTCGGTCAAAGGCAAAGCCTGTGAACATGGCTAGTACCTGAGCCGACGCAGAGTCGTGTCCGGAGTGCTTGGCGGTGAAGCATTTATTGAGTACATCGAAAAGTATTCGCCAGTGGGATTAAAGATTTTTTGTGCGGAAGTCTGAGGGTTTGGAGAGAGGGCCATCATAACCCAGAGATTGGATTTCAGCTAGGGTTTTGGGAATGGAAGGGTTTGGGTCAAAATGTTCACAGGTGGGAAGGTAGAATTCGAGTGGTAGGTGAAGAATATGGCAGATGGCGGATATAGTGAGTTTGACTGGAACACAGTCTATGGTGGATGTGAAGTGGGGTTCGAGGTCAGAAAAATATTGTTGCCTGTTCCAGAATTGTTGCAGATAAATCTGGGGAACAGCTATGGCGGTTGATAGGGCGTAGTAGATTGGATGGCGAGCGAGGATGTCAAATGCTAGGGTTTGGGGTTCTTTGGTCAAGATGGAAACGTCGAGTTGCCAGTTATGCGGAATAAACTCGACAAACTCGGCGTTGAGGAGGATGGATTGTTCTGGGAGTTGGGCGTTATTGTTTGGGATGGGGGGATGGGGTACAGTAAGAACAACTGTTGGTTCAATCATCCTGCAAGGTGCATCAGAGTTAGAATAAGAAGACTCAACTGGTAAGGCATTGATGTGAAGTCTAGATTAGTGTGAAATAGAAACTGCCTGGTCTGTTTAACATCGGGTCTTTATTAGTAGAATAAAATTTTAGTAAAAAAGTCCAAAGCCAATCGTTAAGAGACCGATGTTAGACCAGACTTTTTCACTCAAACACTAGTCCTAACTCTAATCAATGGTGCACTTTGAGGAAATATATTTTTGTATTTTTTGTATTTATATAAAAAAAATGCAAAAATGGAAAAATGGAAAAATTTGAAAAAATGCTAAGTGTTGGATTTCGGATGGTCCGAATTCGGATGAACAGTGTCAACAATGCATGAATGGTATGTGGGGGGGTTTCCGAATTTAGATGAGGTGACAAAAGTGTCCGAATTCGGATGGTGGTCCGAAATGCTAGAGGGATTGGTGATGTGGGTGGTGGTCCGAATTCGGATGGTACATGAACATGATCCGAATTCGGTTGTGGACGGAAGTAGATGTATGCAATGAGATGGAAAGGGCCGATTTCGGATGGAATCCAGAATTCGGATGGGGACCGAATTCGGATATCATCCGAATTCGGATGAACAGTGTATGATGAATGTAAACTAAAAATGAAAAAATTCAAACTTTTGGCATTTCATGAAGAACCGATTTCGGAACAATGTGGACCGAAATCGGATCAACAGTGACCAAATTCGGTTTATGTAAGTGGGACATCCGAAATGCATGCTGACAGTTAATGAGTTCATGCAAAAATAAACGTGAACAGTTAAACATTGACAAAAATGCATGAAATTACAGATCCTAGTCTAAAAATGCATGATGAACATTTTATCTAACTATAAGTATGTAAAAAGAACACATTAAAGTACTAAAAATGAAGAAAAACCGAAGTGAAAAACTAACTAAAAGTCGAAAATCAAACTCACAATATATGATGTTAAATACTGAAATAAGTATAGAAATGGGTTACCTGATAGTGCCGATGACAAAGTAAGCAAGAAAAACGAAGAAATATGATGGTCCACAAAGCTTGAAGTCGTGAAAATGGAGGTTTGGGCGGTGGGTTTTGCGACGGTAGAGAGAAAGAAGAAGGATAGCAAACTTGAAAGTGAAGAAAACCGGTTGACCGTTTGACCCGCCCATTTATAGGCGTCCAGGTCGGGTCAGGTCATTAGATCCGCGCCCAAAGACATGTTGGGCCGCCGGTTTTTGCAACACAACACATACAATTATAAAAAATTGGGCTTGAAGAAAATTTAGTTGAAACAAAAAATTTTGCCCAAATTATTACATCTTTTTGTAGTTTTCTTTGAAACAAAACAAACAACAAACAAAAAAAATATATTTTTGGTATTTTCTTTTAGTATTTAACTTAAGACAAAAATAAAAATAAAATAGAATGAAATAAAATATTTTTGGCTTTTGATAAATTTGAACAACTAAAATCTTTTTGTGATTTTCTGACCTATTAAATTAAGCTTAAAAATAAACTAAATATAACCAACCTAAAATTTAAAGAAATTGACTACTTAAATTAATATCCTAACTATACTCCCCCTCAAATAAATACCAGTTCTTTTCCTTTTGATTTTCTCATTAAGCTCGTTAACGCTTTTTTGCATTACAAACACAGACAAACCTGGATATTGTTTGCATTCCACTCTGTGATGAACAATTCACACAGCAATTTGTCAGGATCATTAATTATTAAAAATATACACAGATAAGAGATATTGAGTTTCAATTTTGTGACACAATCCTTAAATTTAAATAACATATATTTTCTAAAATAAAGGAATTTCAATCTTGATAGATTGAAATAGAATTATTTCAATCTATCATGATTGAAATAGAATTATTTAAGACAATATCTGATATTTAATTGGAAGGTGGATTCAACATGCCGATATGGGATACTAAAAACTAAAAACGAGGTTCGTTTAAAGCTTTAGTAAATATATCCGCAAGTTGATATTCTGTGCCAACAAAATACAACTCAATGGTTCCCTTTTCTACGTGATCTTTAATAAAATGATGCCTGATATCTATGTGTTTTGTTCGAGAGTGTTGCACGGGATTGCAAGAGATGACAATTGCACTTCGAGAATCACAGTAAATTGGGATATTGGTGAGTGAGAATCCATAATCGCGTAATTGTGTTCTTATCCACAGCACTTGAGAGCAACAGCTTGAAGCTGCTACATACTCAGCCTCAGCTGTAGATGTGGAAACACAATTCTGCTTTTTGGAAGACCAACTCACCGGTCTATCTCCTAAAAACTGTATTCCTCCTGACGTGCTTTTTCTGTCAACTCTACAACCTGCAAAATCAGCATCTGAAAACGCGGTAAGATCGAAATCGGTTCCCTTTGGATACCATAGACCAAGTTCGGGTGTACCCTTAAGATAACGAAAAATGCGTTTTACTGCAGTTAGGTGTGATTCTTTTGGGTCGGCCTGAAATCTAGCACAAAGACATGTTGAAAACACTATATCTGGCCTACTGGCAGTTAAGTACAGTAAGGATCCTATCATCCCTCTATAAGTTGTATTATCGACACTTTTCCCAGAAGGATCGGTGTCTAACTTACAGTTGGAGGCCATGGGAGTTGCGATACTCGTGCAAGAGTCTAACTTATACTTCTTGAGAATGTCAAGAGTATATTTCGACTGGTTCACAAAAATCCCATCCTCAAGTTGTTTGACTTGTTGTCCGAGGAAAAAGTTCATTTCCCCCATCATACTCATCTCGAACCTGGACTCCATTAGGGCTGAAAAATCCTTACAAAAATTACTGTCAGTAAAACCAAATATAATATCGTCGACATATATTTGTACTAGCATTATATGTGGGCCTTCCCTTTTTGTGAACAGAGTTGTGTCCACCACACCTTTATAGAAACCGGCAGAAATAAGGAAATTTGAAAGACTATCATACCATGCTCGAGGTGCTTGTTTTAAACCATAGAGGGCTTTATCTAGAACATAAACATGGTCAGGTTTATGTGTGTAAACAAAGCCTTGTGGTTGTTCAACATACACCTCCTCGTTAAGTTCACCGTTTAGAAAGGAAGTCTTGACGTCCATTTGGTACACTTTGAAATCTTTGTGTGCCGCGTACGCCAAGAAGATTCTGATTGCTTCGATCCGTGCAACTTGAGCGAAGGTCTCGTCATAATCTATCCCTTCTTGTTGTCGGTAGCCTTTGGCAACAAGTCTTGCTTTATTCCTTATCAAAATGCCATTCTCATTTCGTTTGTTCTTTAAGATCCACTTTGTTCCGATGACTGTACGGTCTTTTGGTTTGGGAACTAACCGCCATACTCTTAGCTGTTCAAATTGGTTGAGTTCCTCTTGCATTGCAACTATCCAATCTGGATCTGTCAGGGCTTCATCCACACGAGCGGGCTCTATCATACTTAGGAATGATGCGAAGAGGCATTCATTAGCAGATGCCCTACGAGTTTGGACTCCTGTTGATACATCACCAATGATTTGATCTGTTGGGTGACTTCGGGTCCATTTAATCTCGTGAGGAAGGGGTGCTCGGGATGGAACCTCTTGGTTAATGTGGGGATGGATGAAGATTCATGGTCAATGGTTTCAAATGAAGGTACCACTGGTTCCGGTTCGATTCCCGATTGTTCAGGTGAAGGATGAATTGTTGGTATTATATGTGAGGGTATTATAGGACTAGATTCAACTGCGGATGTGTCGGTGGATGATGTAGATGCATGAGGGTATGTTGATGAAGATGGAGCGGAGAAACTTTGTGGCGCAGTTGAACTGGAAGGATCACCTACATTATTGACAACATTAGACACACTAGCGTTAGGTTCGAAAAATTCAACATAAAAATGATCAAACAAATTAACCAAATCAGAAGAAGAAAAAGAAATGGGGTTATTAGAAGAGTCTCCAGGCATTTGAGTAATGCGAGGTCCTGATTGATCAACTTCGGGTGCCAGTTCAGCCAACTCATCAAATGTGACGTGCACACTTTCATTGACTGTTCTGGTTCGGGTATTGAATGCGCGATACGCCTTCGAGTTGGATGAGTATCCAATGAAGATCGCTTCATCCGCCTTTTCGTTAAACTTCCCGAGGTTGTCTTTGTCGTTCAGCACATAGCACCTGCAACCAAATACACGTAAGTACTTGATAAATGGTACTTTATTCAAAAAGAGTTGGTAAGGAGTTTTGTTAAAGCGCTTATGGATAATGGAGCGATTTTGTGTATAGCATGCTGTTGATACGGCTTCGGCCCACAAGAACAGAGGGAGCTTCGAGTATGTGAGCATTGTACGAGCGGCTTCCACAAGCGTACGGTTACGCCTTTCCACGACCCCATTTTGTTGAGGTGTTCGAGCAGCAGAGTATTGATGCTGAATACCTTTGGATCGAAGGAATCCCTCAACTACCGAGTTCTTGAACTCCGTGCCGTTATCTGATCTGATTGATTGCACTGACAGCTGCTGTTGGGTCTCGACACTCTTGATAAAATCTATGATTTCTTGAGCTGTCTCGTCCTTGGAACGCAAGAACCTGACACAGGTATATCGTGAATAGTCATCAACGATAACCAACACATATCGTTTCTCATTTATGCTTTGAGTCCTCATTGGTCCGCATAGATCCATGTGAAGTAACTCCAATACTCTTTTTGTTGATGGTTCGGGCTTTGGTTTGTGAGATGATCGTTTCATTTTTCCTTTCTCACAAGCTCCACACAGATGGTCCTTTTTGTAGCGCAATTCAGGAAGTCCTTTAACCAATTGTTTTGCAGCTAGCTTGTTGATATTATCATAATTCAAATGGGATAATCTTCGATGCCACAACCAAGAGTCTTTTGAAGAGGCTTTTGATAGTAGGCAAATGTTATCCTTCACTATTAGCTTAGCTACGTCAATGGTGTAGAGGTTAGAGTTTCGGGAACCTGTTAGGATTTCTTTTCCATCCAAACTCTTAACACTGCAGTTCTTAGCTCTAAAAGTTACCTCTAGTCCTTTGTCGCAGAGCTGTCCTATGCTAAAAAGATTATGTGATAACCCCTCAACATAGTCAACGTCCTTGATGACCAGATTATTTAGAACTAAGTCCCCGTATCCTTTGATGTGAGCCTGATGGTTGTTCCCGAATTTTACAGTTCCGCAATACTGTTTAACAACGTTGGACAACAATTCTCTTCTTCCAGTCATGTGCTTGGAGCAACCCGAATCCATATACCAAATGGACTTAGCCTGAAAAACACATAAATTCATATAATGAAAAACTATATGTATTCAAACACATCCATTTTTAATTCACAATCAAACCGTGTTCTGAACCGAGATGTTCAGAAAACATGATGAGTTAAGACCGGGTACTGGGCTGTGTGCACAGAAGCCAACCGTGTCGGTTTAAGCACAACCGACAAGCAAAATGACGGGTCCTAGTCTAAGGTAACTAGAAGCCATTTCTGTGAAGAACGGGTCTTGATCAGAAGTAACCAAGAACCATCTGCATAAAGATCACACAACCTTGGGTACCCACATCAATATGGGTCCCTTTTTGTTAGGATTTCCAGATTTATATGGCACGTTTACAGTTTTAGGAACCCATTTAGCATTTGTGTGTGGTCCAGATGCACAACCCTTTGGAATCCATTGAAGATTGGATTTACTAGGCTTTGGAACCTTAGGCGCTGAAATTGCCTTTGGTTTTTGTCTTTTTGAGACCTTCTTGACCGTTGCTTTGGTTTTGGGCCTTGGCAACGGACAAATCTCAATTTTAATTGAGGCCGATGATGCACTATTTTTTGTTTTCTTTTTCTGAATTCGTTTAACAGGATATGGCACGAAAGCATTCATTTCAGGAACCTGTCGTCTATATCGAGTTGGACACAGATTAAAGGAACAGCAGAATTCAGTACATCATACAAGCATTGTCACACACATTGTTACATAAATTGTCTTTAGAGATTACAGACATCCTATCTTTAGTAACAAATTCATTTGGCATTAAAGCCTTCTTCACAAAAAAACTTGTAAAATCGAGCATGGTGGTTTTTGGGACTCTCCTTATATGATCTGTTGGAACAAAACGATTAGAGTCAGTAAGCATGGAAGATTTAGACTTGACAGAATTTTCTTTTTGTTTGTGAGTGGGTTTCTTAAAAGACTTGGATTTGATCTGAGTCTTTTTAGAAACCTCATTTCTGAAAGGTTTTGAACACTCACCTTTGTAAATGACAGAAGAAGTTTCAGCTTTGGCCTTACCTTTATTTGATGACACACATGGAATTTTTGTGGAATGAGAAACTGTTTGTTCTTTTGAAAAACTTTCAATTTTTGTGAAACCATTTCAAAATTTTCTCTGTAGACAGTAACTTCCACAGATTGTTGAAAAGATTGATTTACCAATTCTTCTTCGCTCTTAAGAAGAGCATCTTGAAGATCAAGTGCTTTCTTTTGAGACGACTTTAATTCCTTTTCTAAAACAGTGATTTGTTGTTGAAGAACTTTTGCAGGAATATAAAGTTAAGGAGTTGATTTTATGGTTTCTGATTTCAATTCAACTTCTGAATAAGTTGACAAGAAGTCTTCCTCTAAAGTGGGTACTCTAGAAGAATAACTCTCGTTAAGTTCTTCATATTGAAAAGAAATTTCTTTATCTTTACGTGCGACACGTTTCTCATTTTCTTGGTTTAAAACTTCTTTTAATGACTCAAAAAAAAAAAGATTTAAGACCGGCTCCCATATAATTCATTTCATAAAATAAAGGTAAAACATTTTGTGCTTTTCCCAAATATTTAGGATTTTTAAAACCAATTCCTTGTTTAGAATGGTAAAACCTAGTTTCTTTGGGCTAATTTAAATGGATAGTTTGTTCTGTTTGACCCCTTTTTAAAAATGCATCGTCAAGGGTCTTTATTCTTGAGTACAAACTTATTCTTTCTTCTTCAATCATTTTGTATTTTTCTAAACTGTCTATATTTTCCATATTTAATGCATCTAATTGTTTTGTAAGTACAGAAATTTCTTTTTTTAAAGAGAGTTCTTCTTTTGAAAGCGTGTCCATGCAAGATTCAAGATATATATTCCTATCCTGAACATCTACTTTTTCTATTACATCTGTTTTATAACATTATGATTAGTTAACCACTTTGAATGATATAATTCAGATGATTCTTTCAGAGTTTGAGCTTGATGTTCAGCCTGTACACACCTTGCAGTTTCAGCATTTAATCTAGTTTGTTGATCAAGAATTTGTGTGTGCAGTGTACATTCATTATCTACAAATAATTTATTTACATGTGCAGGAATGTAACAGGAATATACCTCATTTAACTCAGAACCGGATGTGGAGCATTCGGGATCGTTGGTTGTGGTCATCAGACATGCTGGTGGATTTTTCAATGTCTCCCCCTCAGCAGCATGATCTGAATCTTCAGCAGTGGAAACAGCACAGTGCTGCAACCCAATACGATCAACCATGTAACAGTTCTTGCCCTTGTCATCCTTGTCTTCAGAATCTTCAGCATCCCAGTAGTCTTCCTGGGCGACGAGGGCTAACGCATCCGTTCTTTTCTTGGCGGCCTCAAGCTTTCTCTCTTAGTATGCGACGTCTCTGTCAAAATTGTTCTTACACTCCCGAGCAAAGTTGCCCGGTTTACCACACTTGTAACAGAGACGTTCATCTGTGGCTTTCGGCTAATCTTCTCTTGGCCCTTCATCTCTTCTCTCTGCCGGCCTCTTATCGGCGCGGCGATGCTCTCTGCTGTCATCTCGCCTTCCGTCCCTTCTTTCGGGCTCTCTCCTCTCATCACGGCGGTCATCCCTACGATCATCCCTTCGATCGTCCCGCCTGTCGTCCCTTCGATCATCACGCCTATCGTCTCACCTTTCATAACGGCGATCATCTCGATAGTCGCGTCTATCGTCATACCTGCGATCATCTCTATCATCCCTACGGTATTCATCCCTGCGATAATCATCGGGTCTTTCATCCCTTCGGTCATCAGAGTACCTCCGTGGACCGGTGTCATAACGGAGTTGATTGTTAGTCTTATTGGAGAACCGTCGCTGTTGGAGACGGTTGGTCCACAAGGCTATCTGTTCCTGTATCGAAGCTTATTCCTCATCAAGCACCTCACACGGAGGAGAAGCATACCTGTACTGGGACGATGAAGAACCTGGAGCAAAGGATGGTGTCGGAATCTGCGTGTTGGTGATCAGGGCGAGTGAATCATTTGGTTTCAACCCGGTGTTGGCTGATAGCAGTAGAGAGGCCAATTGATTTGCCATCAGCTTTTGTTGATCTACATCCCCTTGATACTTCTTTAGCTCCTTAAAGACGACATTGATTGATACCTCAGGAATGTTCAGGACTCGTTTCGTGGCCCGCCAAGCAAGCTGCCACTCGGGGGCTAAGGCTGCAAAGAACTGGATATTGATATCATCCCTATCCTTCTTTATGTGCAGTTTATTCAACTCATTTAGTACCGCACAGTTGCTTGTAAACGTAGCTTGCAGAGATTCCCCGTTTCTTGGCATGAGCATCGAGATCTGCCCCCAGCATCTGGACTTCCAACTCATCCCACATTTCTTTGGCAGACATTTTGCTGTCTACACCAACCAGAATATCAGTGGGGAGGGCATGATAGATCAGATATTCGACCCTCTTATCAGCATGCTGTCTGTCTCTCTCGGCATCATTGGCCGGTTCACGTTCAACTTTGGAGGTTAAGACAGGGGGGTCAGCCTCAGGTCGGGCTGCTATCTCCCGATAATAGATTACGGGACCTTCGGAGATGGACTGAAGCATCAAATTCCCAAGCGGTTGCATTCCAATGAATTTAAGGAACCGGGATTTCCATTGTTCATACTCATCTGGATAGAGAACAGGTGGTCTGTTCTCAGATCCGAGTACGAGAGCTTCGCGAGACATTATGATGGGTGCTGAGTAAAATTGAAGATCTTAAAGGTGGAAACTGGACACAGATGGGCTGGACTTAGGACGAATAGTACTGATTTCGGATGGAAGTGAAATTCGGATGGAATGGGTTCGGATGAACAGGAATTCGGATGGCCTTATGGTTCGGATGAAGGACGAATTCGGATTAGGGCCTAATTCGGATGAAGTTCTATTTCGGATGCAAAGGTAGTTTCGGATGAAGTGATTTCGGAGGAACAGTACTTCGGGTGGGGACCAAATGCGGATGAAGACCTAATGCAGATGGTCTTGGTGTCGGATGGAATACGGATTCGGATGGAACTAAGGGACCGAATTCGGATGAACAGTGGACAGGGCCTAGGAAATGTCCAGGTGGGGACCGAATTCGGATGGTCCGAGGTCGGATGGTCCGAAATGTATATGGTCCGAAATTTGAAAAATTTAAATACAAGTCCAAAAATGGAAAGTCTGATCTGAACTTCGGATGGTCCGAAGTTCGGATGGGACCTAAGTGGGGTCCGAAATAGGAAGATGGGGGTCCGAAATGCACCTAAAGATGGTCCGAATTAGTCCGAATTAGGGTGATATGTGGTCCGAATTTGGTTCCTAAGGGGTCCGAATTGCTACAGTAAGGGATCCGAAATACAGCAGGTTTTATCAGATTTCTAAGGCAGAACTGAGTAGAATTCGATTTTATCAGTTTTAAAGCCTAAAAAACATTTCTAAATGATTGATAAACTATTTTAAACACTTTTGGTGATTTAAAATAACCTAAAAACACTTAAAAACAACAAAGAACAAGCTAAAACCCACTAAAAACCCATATTTTTTAAACTTGATGAAATATCCGATTCTTGATGATTTTAAAAGAAATATGGAACTGAATGAGCTTGAAATCAGTAGAGGATGATATTGTGATGATTATAAAACTATAATAACACAAGAAACGCAGAAATACAGAGAATAGAAAGATCTAACCGTATGAGATGAAGAAGAACACGAAGAACACCATAAAAACCCAGTAGAATCCGAAGGTTTCAGTTGAAATCCACCTTCCTGTGCTCTGATACCAATTGTAGAATATGTACTCCCGTAAATTTCAGCACCTTTAATGTTCTTTATCAATCACAAGAAGAAACTAGCTCAATAATTGTGAAATAATGAAGAAAGACAAAAGGAATGATGAGAGAATAATGTCAAAATGGCGGCTGCTCTATCTCATTCAATATCAACCGTGTAAAGCTACAAAACCCTAGGAGCCTATTTCTAGGCTCCTTTAATTAAGTTTTACACATTGGCACCTTTAGCCCCTTGACTTTTACATAAACATATATTACAAAGGAAATAAATACAAGACTAAACAATACTAAAATAATTATTACAAAACAAATCCCTATGATCGAAATAAAATGTCTAACAACAACCATGCCTTAAACACTAACTGTGACTTATAGATATAACTATGTACATGCTTGTCTTCATGTGAGACATATTGTTGTTCTAGATTTATTTGAAAGTCTATATGCTCAGCTAGAATGTGACTTGTGCACACCATGATACGGTGATGCCCTGTGGATTTACAGTCTGAATTAGTCTTGGATATACATATATATATATATATATATATATATATATATATATATATATATATATATATATATATATATATATATATATATATATATATATATATATATATATATATATATATATATATATATATATGTATATATATATATATATATATATATATATATATATATATATATATATATTGTTTTGCTATCTTGATTCATTATTTCGTATGCGTTCAGTCATTTGCCTTCTTGTAAATGCTTTCATATGCTTCCGCACAATTTGAGTCTGAGTAAGTTTATGCCGGTTTTTGATTAAGTCACCTCTGAGGTTCACCCATGTTGATTTAATGGTAGCTAGCCCAGTATGTGGCTGATCCCCAAAATTAAAAGTGTGTGCGTGGGATTAAACATCATCCGATTGTAAGTCCTATGTCTCACAATGTCTGGCTGATAGCGGCAGCCTTGCTAAAATCACGCTAAAAGTCATAGTCGGAGCTTAAAGTCAAAAGTCAAAAGTCAAGTCTCTGCTTAATGTGTCATTGCATGTTAACTGTTAAATCTATAATCGCACTAAGCCAACCGCTTGCAGTTGTTGTTGAATCTTTTTACAGAAAAAGACAAAGGAAAAAGTCTAGCTGAACCAAGTCCTTAGGATCTGCACGCCCGAATTTTGAAGTCATTAGACCACTACTTTTCCTTCACTTGGTACTGAATGAAGTCATTATGGTGCTGGATTGGGTAGATGTAGGATGGTGTATTGTTGTTATGTAATAGAATAGTGTCCTTGTGCCCTTTAATAGTTTTGTTTTAAACTTGTTGTAATCTATTCCTAACTTCTGTAATATGACTTAATTCCACACTTTATATAATCTATCTTAGTTGTGATTGATACTGCATTTCTACTTGGGACCTAGTCGTTAAGACTCCTCCGTAAGGACGGTTCTTGACAAAGTGAATTCTAAACTCCACTTGTCTTTCATGTGGCACACTAGACATGTCTTCCGGAAACACATCCGGGAACTCAGATACCACAGCTACAACGGCCACGGTTTTCTTTTCAGCCGTGGCATTAGTAGCATATGCCAAATAAGACTCATAGCCCTTTGCAACCAGCTTTCGGACCTTAGCAATCGTTAACAAACATAGATCCCCACTTCTCCTATCCCCGTATATACAAATCTCTCGCCCCTCCAGAGTAGTTATCTTTATCATTCATTTCTTACAAACTATGTGAGCTTCATTCTCGATCAGCTAGTCCATTCCGACAATTACGTCAAATTCTCCGAACTCTATTGGAATTAAGTCTAGATTGAACACTACATCTTCAATTACTAAGGTACAGTTACAATATACTAGATCTACTTTAAGTAATGTGTTACTAGCAGTTTCAATATCAATCACAGCAGACAACTTAGACAGAGGCATTGACAGTTATTAAGCAAAAATAGCAGACACAAACGACCGATTGGCACCGGAATCAAATAGAACTCGTGCAGGCATAGAATTTACAATAAACATACCCATAACAACCTCCGGGTCTTCCTTAGCCTCTTCTGCGGTGATTTGAAATGCACGAGCAGTTGCCATTTGTGGTTGGTTCCGACGGTTGACTGAACCACCACTTGATCCCCCAGAAGATTGAGCTGAAGATGGAGCAGCAGTTGGAGTCCCCTTCTTATAATTCCTACTATCATGCCCCCATACTCCACACTTATAGCAGTCATCACCTTTTTGTGGGCATTCATTCTGGTAGTGGCCCAATTCTCCACAACAGAAGCAAGCGCGTCCATTAATGCACTTACCAAAATGCTCGAGTCGACATCTGTTACAGTATTGGGGTTCCGTGTTGATGGAGTACACACGAGCCCGATTGGATGAACCAGAAGGTCGACGGTAGGACTGCTGAGATTAATATTGTGACGAACGAGATGAACCCGAGTAGCCTCCCTCACATTGGCGTTTCGGTGGAGACGGTTGAGTAGGATTAGTAGAGGCAGCAGCAAAGCCAATCGTGTACCCAGACATAATCAAAATCTGTTCTAAATTTTTGGCAGCCTTGAGTAAGCCAGCAAATGTGAGGTAGCGGACATTACTCATAACCCTCCTGATTTCCAAATCCAAACCAGCCTCAAATCTGGTCACTTTCCTTTCCTCAGTATCAACTTGGTGAGGCGCAAACAAACTCAGCCTCATGAATTTCACAGCATATTGTGACACAGTCTTCGTTCCTTGCATCAGAGTCATAAAGTTAGCTTCCAATCTATGGCGCTCATCAGCCGAGCAGTATTGCTGGGTAAATATCTCTGTGAACTCAGCCCAAGTCAAAACAAATACTTATTCCAACGTTAAGGCATTAACCATGGAATTCCACCACATAATCGCATCCTTGGTGAGCATAGCGGTAGCAAATCAGACCATGTCCTTCTTAGCACAATCGTTGATTCGGAAAGTCCTTTCAGTTGCTGTTATCCATTCTAGTGTGGCAACAACATCTCCCAATCCATTAAACTCCACAGCTCCATTTCCTTTAAACCCTTGGGCTTACTTGATAACCTAGTGTTGTCATCTTGATTGTCATCATTACCATCTTTCTCCTTGTTCTTTCTCTTGTCCTCCCTTCTTTTAGCTTCGGCCTCATCTCGAGCCCGAAACTGTTCTCGAATCATGTTGTTTTGCTCTGCCATCATTGCTAGCATCATTTCCTTGTCTCTTGTGGTGTCATTCCTTCTCCAGACATATTTTGAAATTTAAAACATATAACTTGTTTAATAATCAGGTCATTTATTTAAAGACACCACCCATTGTCCCATATGAAAGTCAATTTCCTATAATTACTAGATCATATCCTATCTTAGTTCAGATCATCACTTATACTCACTACATGTCGTCACCTATGTTTGAGACCAAGACCTCCCGGACACTTGAATCTCAAACTACTCCTCTGATACCATTCGTTGTGACACCCTTGCAACAATAACCATCAATTACAACACCCAGTATTAATCACAACACATAAAACATTGCAGATTTGAAACTCTTAGTACAATACAGGAAATTGAAAGTACATAATTAGAAATAAAAGTCAAACACCCTATGGTGCTACAAGGTTCCAGACTAATTTCTACATACTCAATAATTATTACAAACCATCCCAAATATTACAATGTTGCTTCCATATGTCAGTTACCAATTGAGCAGTAGAATCTTCCAAGACTTCGAAATATGAACTAACTAGAAGTTCCGGCAGCAAATTTACCCTTTCCTATAAAATGTGAGCAACTACGGGGTAAGCAAAGCTTAGTGAGTACAGAGATTATACATTCTATAGATATTTATGCAGCACACAAGATTAACACCGGCAACAAACGTCGTATACTCTTCTCAATTGAGGCGAAATTTACCATCGGGGATGCTACACCTGCCCATCAAGACCTCAGAAGGATCAGCTCCAGGTAATATATTCTCGGTAGCATCGATTTACCAGTTATGGCTCGCAATCCCATTGGAAGATGCACAACAAAGAACACGGAACATGTAATAACATGCAACAAGAAACAATGTGCATCAACATAAACGCAAGTTAGTTAAATGCCAAACGAAATGAATCAACATGCCTCAAAGAACAACAGCTAACATAAAATAAATGTCGACATATACAATCCTAAGTACTCACAGTGGGTGCGATTAATAACTTCAATTATATTGTATTTATCCTCGGGCTTTCAATGAGATTCACAAAGTACCCCACTATGTGTTTAACAACACCACAAGGGACCTGTTACATTTTAATAAGAAAATTTACCATCAATATTCGTTCATTAATGATTCCCATCAAGTTTCACAATTAAAAGTGTTAATACTTCGGAGTCGACATCCAAAATTTATGTTTAATACCCAAGGTTCAGATCGGTATTATGTTTAAAGAACCCTTCATTAAATGTCCTTTCATAATACAAAAGTTATCTGAAAAATATGATTTTTAGTCCAAAAGTTCGGGTCCTTTAAACAAGAACCGAATTTAGCATGAACTGAGGCCGACTCGGCGAGTCGTCCCATTCGACTCGCCGAGTCGAGATCTGAATTTCGGATCCTCGGCCGGATTTTGATTGTACCTGGGATATAACTCGAAATTTGACCCATTGGAGTTCGGGTCCTATCCGAAGTCGGTCTTATCCGAATTTCGTTCCAACCCGAATTCGGGTCTCAACACTTAGAATCTTTTCTGATCTTCTTGGTCTTCTTGGCTACTTGTCGAGTCACCTGCAGGTTGCAAGTCATAGCTACGGGTTTTTGTTCAAAAATTCGCCAAATTCATTTTTAGTCACATGTAATCCAAACTAATGTTACATTAACATAATTAGAGTGTTTCTAAATTGTTTTCCCTTTCCATAACATCCAAATTCGTCCAGATTTGACCCAAAATGGTGAAAAAAACTCAAGAACACAAAAACTTACAAAAATCAACATTTCTTACCTTTTTGGATGAATTAGCGATTGATTCTTGTTTCCATAGCTTCTATGAACTTCAATTGATGTTTTCCAACTAGACGAACATACATGCAACCATAAATTTATCATATTAAAATCTGAATTTTTTATCTTTAAGTCTCCACAAATAAAAATACAATCTAAAAAATTATTCTCTTACCTTAATTCAGGCTTGATTCTCTATAATACTAGCTTTAATCCACGAATTTCATCCGCGAACTTCGAATTCTAGCAGAAATTTCTTGAGAAAAGTGTGTGTGTTTGGAGATGGAGAGTTGGTAAATGAGAAATGAAAGACTTAAAGTCTTTCATTCTTCACTTTCGGTAATTGTCATAAGTGGCCCCTCCACTTATTTGATTTCATTAAATAAAGTTTCAATCTTTATTCAATCACCACTAACACTTATATTTCATCATACTTAATTAATCATTTGAAATTCAAAAATTTCTTATTACTTAACATAACAACCAACATTTCAAATTTCCGAATACATAATTTTCATACATAATCCAACTTGATTACATTATACAAAATTTAAACTAAATATCCTCGATTACAATAGTTTAAATCTTAGGATGTTACAACAAACAGTTCAGAACACGAAGAACTTTAACACTTTTTCAGCAAAAATCCAGAATTTTTCATGATAAATATCGATGTTATCTCAATATCAACAACACAATATGAATTACACAATTAAGAACACAATCAAATCCACAACCAACCGAATGATTTGTATTGAGAATGAGAGAATTACATACAGATTCTTGAACAGCAAACTCTGACCTATCCGTACAGTGCTCGTACAAATCCGTGCAATTCAGTACGTACAACAGTACCATCTATTTCTATTTATACAAAATACAACTATTGAATTTTCACATTAAGCCCCCCCCCCCCCCCTGAACTATTACATTCATAAACCAAAATATTAAACCCAACATTCTCCCCCTTTTATGAACTGTAATTCCTCTTCAGTCTTTTAAGCCAATCTTCATTTCAAATCTTGTTATGCTTCTTCGGCTTTTCAATCTTGATTCAATGTCCGACACAAAGTCAACAATTAACCTCCTATCAAATGGAATCATGCCACCACCTTTCAAACGTCTCATAACATCATGATCAACAATCCCTTTCAGAGCTGTCATAACTTTTTGAAGAGTATCATCTGAGTATTTATTCAGCTCGATCATTCTCATGGCTTTCTTCTCTTGATTTTTATCTTTCTGTATGACAACATGATGTTTATCAAGAACAACTTGATATTCTTTAGGCTTCTCTATGTATTTGATCTTTCTGTTAGGTATAGTGACATTGATCCTTCTCATTCCTCTTTCAACACCAATTTGTAAGTATTGGAATGACATCAAAACTAGCTTGGTATGCATAAAATGAAAGATTGCTTTGAGAGCGAATCTACAATTCTCTTCTCTTTTGTTCAGGCATAATTCATCAAATAAATCTTCAACATCAACTAGATGAATCTTGAACAAATCAGCTTCATTAAATTGGTACGTCTTCCTATCAACTCTAGTAACCGTGAATGTAGGATAGAAAATATTGACAGAATGGTGTTTGTAAATTCTTTTTAGTTCAACTATCCTCCTGATCTATTCTCACATCTTGTGCCGGTTGAACTTGATTCTGAAGAAAATGTGCATAATTGACAGGGTTCGGCATGTTGGGCTTTATGACTCTAAAGAGCTTCAGAATTGAAATCGGAGTTTACTTCTTACAAAAAAATATATTCTTTTCTAAATGATCTTCAAAAAATAGAAGTATTTTCCACTTCCTAATGAAATCAGCATTCTGCTTGTCTGACAATTTAAGCTTCCTAATCTTCTTCTTTTGACTAACCTCTTCATCATTAAGTAGACTCAACATATCACTTTTTTCCTTTTGAACTACTTCTTGAATAGCAAACCTCAAATGATGTTGTTTATCTCATTCTTCTGCCAAGATGTAGCTTTGAAAGAATTTGTCCATTAAATCTATTTTAGTCAATCCTTGAAGTGTTTCTGGCACCACCCCACTTACAGGAAATGGATCTTTTTCTTCTTTAACAGTTATCGTCACCACAGGCTTTTAAACCGTTGGTGTTGGTATATCATCGTTTAAAAATTCTTCTACAAGATCCTATTCATCTACAATTTTCTCTGCTCTCATAGACATCTCAGAAAACTCAAACATTTCAGTCTCAGACACATCAATCTCCTTTTCAACTCCTTCTATTCTAAACACCTCTTCTTCTTCATCCTTATCAGATTCATCATATTCCTCAAAATTATAAACACCAGATTGTACACTCAAAGGAATTGGAACATCTTCATAAAGAATCAATCCCATCTCACTTTGAGCATCAACTGGATTATCTTTTGAACATCCTCCCTAATCTGAACTTCCTCCTTCAGTATCTTTCGCCTAAAGAACCACAAGCTGCCATTCTGACTCACCAAGCTTTCTCCTCTTCTCCCCCTTGTGAGGAGCATCATCGGAGTCATCAGGATCCTCATGCCTTCTCTTAGAGCCAGATGCTTGGGATTTGCAAGTTTATTCAAGGATAGAGAACCTTTCAAATAATGAACCAAAAGCACTGACGACTGTATTCTCCAATCCTGTCATCCTTTCATTCATTACATTGAACGGCTCCACACAATAGTCTCGTAACTCGTTGTTGGATATTTTCTTTTCCTCATCTACGTCAGCAGTAGCCTTTCCTTTCAATAATCGTTGAATATTAAGCATTTGGCTCATCATCTCTGCATATTGGGTGCTCATTTGTGTAGTTACTCCAGAAATTGCCTCATTAAGTCTGTTCTCAGTGACAAAGGGTAACAAGCTAACTCCTAGGTTACTTAGACTTCCAGTTGTCACGACAGTTGAACTTGTATAAAGTACATCTGTGTGGCCTACATTCAGAGTTGGCAGTGACGTGTCTCTGGTTGGACTTCCGACTACTTCATGTGACGGAGCAACGAATGCTTCCGACACAATAGTTGTTGCTATAGGGACACGAAGTCTTTGTGTACTTGTTTCAACATTTGAAACCGACTCGAGTGTTCTAATGTGTATCGGTTCTATGACTTGTGCTTGAAGAAATGTACACTGGGGCAGAGGTGTACTAGTTTCAATATCCATAGGATCCGAATGATCCCAGGATAGATCATTCTTGGGTACAAATATATATAGAGAGGAAAACAATTATATTGTAATAGTTCATGGGGCTTTATGTAAATAATGAATACTTGTATTTTATTATAAATATGAGTACTGACTCTGTAGTCGAATAATGGAATAGAGGATAGATCTGGATATACAAGTTTGTCAAGCAAGTCATCTTCAAGAACCTCATTGTAATATTTTTATGCTCTATAAGCATTCGATATATTGTGTTGTTGATTGATGTTCATAATTGTTTGATTGATGAATTGAATTATCAATTGGTATCAGAGCCAAATACGGCAACATCAGTGTGATATTTGAATCTAAAAATCATTTTGTTCGTAAACTGTTTTATTAAAATTTTTAAAAATCAGAAAATCATTCGAGGTTTTTGATTGAGTGGATGAAATGGAATAAAAATTGGATGAAGGTGGCGTTTCTAAAGACGATTTGATTGATATAAGTCTCATATTTTAATTCCATACACACAAGTTTTAATTTGGAATTTTTAGATTTTTTTAAAAAAGTCGTGTTCTTCATATTTTTGTCAAAATTAGGGTGTTTAATCTGAAATTAGCCAAAAACACTTCAGTAGTGTGTCTGTGTGTAAAACGCACCTTCGATATCAATTAGAGGTTAATTCATGAATTTTTGTTGAAAAAGTTTGAATCTGATCTTGTTTTTGTTGAACTTTGTTAAAACTCGGGCAATACTATGTTCATAGAGTTGACCGAGTTTACCAAGTATTGATCGAGTTTTATCCTTTATTGATCGAGTTTTATAATGTTTTAACCGAGTTTTGTCAAGTATTGATCGAGTTTTATAAAGAGTTGATCGAGTTTGATCAAGTTGCCTTCGAGTTTGATTTCTGTTTCAATCGAGTTTGATCAAACATCACCCGAGTTTATTTAGTGTTAATCGAGTTTCATTGATAGTCATCCGAGTTTTACGTAGTTTCAATCGAGTTTCAGTGTGGTTCATCCGAGTTTCATCCTAAATAATCCTATCTTGATTCTTTCATATCCGAGTTTCATCATTAAGTACTCGAGATTCATCCCAAACCATTCGAGTTTGTTTCCTTTATCATCTGAGTTTAATACATATTCATCCGAGTTTCATTATTTTCCACCCGAGTTTGATCCTTGTTCATCCGAGATTGATTAGACATTATTCGATATTCTTTGAACATTCACCCGAGTTTGTCATTTGGTCATTCGAGATTTGTGTTAGTTCCTTCGAGTTTCTCTGGATATCTAACTTTTGACAATATGACCTTTACTGCTTAAATTGGCCATAACTTTTGACTGGAACATCATTAGAATGTCTAACATACGCCAAAACAAAGTTTGAACCGAGATCTACAATTTCTAAAATAGGCCAGTTCGGGAAATTTTCGAGTCCTAATTTGACTCGAGAGAAAGTTATAGCGTCAAAAAATCAATTCAAATTTGATTTTCAACAAGTTATCATTCTCAGGTACATGTTTCAGAGCTTCAATCAGTAAATCACTCATCAGTCCATAAAAGATCTTGGAAGATTCAATATCAGCAATTCAAAATGACAAATGATCATAATCAGTTTTTGAATGTTACAAAGTCTGAGCTGATTGTCAAACTTACTGAGTCTAAACAGATTCGTAAGAGCAATTACAAGATTCTTGTTCAATTAAATACATATAAAGCTTTTGCTTTAAATGATGTTAAAAGATTGAAAGAACAAGTTTTAAATTTTGAAGAAAACCAGAAAGTTTTAAATTCTAAGACTCATATGCTTAATTTGAGAATATCTGAATTATCTAAAGAACTTGACGATTCTAAACAAGAGAATTTTTAGAATGCAACTCAACTGAAATATCATTTGCCTGAACGATCTGATCTTTACAAGAAAGTTAAAGATCTTGAAGCAACACTTTCAAAGACAAATCATTCTGATCAAATTTATGTTTCAAACAAAACTAAAGAATTTTTTTGCTCTTGAAAAGGAGTTTTCATTAACTAGAGAATTATTTGAGAAGGAAAGAAATGAGTTCTTACTTAAAGAACAATATTTCAAAGTGAAATCTAAATTGTATGAAGATGAGAGAAAGGTGTTCTTGATTAAAGAGCAATATTTCAAAACTGATTACCAATCCTTTGATAATGACAGGAATTCATATTTGGTCATCATCAAAGGATTGGAAGATCAAATAATTCATCTTTCTAAACAATTTAATGTTTCCCCTTTTTCAAATAAATCTGAGGTTAAGGTTTCTTCAGATTGTTTAAAACATAAAGTTGATCATTTTGTTTTCTCTTCGGAAAGTGTAACATCCCAAATTTAATGCATATGTAATTTACAATTTAAGACCCAATTGATGTATTAAGAAATTATTATTTCGATTCTGTCAACTCCGTTCACAAATTTAAATATGGAAAATAATGAGGAGAAATCCTCATTGTTGTTTTTCGAGCAATCATAACAATGAGAAACCGACAAGGATATTTAAATAGTGTCAATAATAATAATAAGTGACTTTACTAAAGTCAAAGGGTGTAAAGTGACATGAGTTCATAGTTGGAGGGGCTAGATTGAAAGTTTCATAGAATATATATATATATATATATATATATATATATATATATATATATATATATATATATATATATATATATATATATATATTCATGAATATGTACGTAGACTTACAATTCATTCACAATTTCAATACATACACGAAGTTCTTTCATCTTCTCTCTCTCTCGATTTTATTTTCATTTCTTTCTTTCCATGTACATAATTCTTGATTACACAATAAAGATTCAAGTTCTTTATCATTCTTTTGTTTTCGATTACATTGTTTAACACAACAAAGTGGTATCAAGAGCCAAGGTTCCGATTCTTGGAGGTATCGTAGGAGGTGGTTTCCGCCATTGTTGGGTTCGTTCTGAAACTTTTTTGAAATTCGTTTGGAAGGGGTTGCGTTGCTTCTTTCTCCACCATTGCTACGTGAAGAAGTGCAGTGATCGTAGGTTCTTGAAGGATTGCAGTTTTTCTCGGTGTTTTTGGTTTGTGTGGGGATCGCCCTACATTCAGTTCTTAATCTACGTTGAATACGAAAATCAACGACGAAAATCGGAGGAGTAAGTGTCGATATAGTGGTCTTGATTTTCTGTAAATTTTCTCTCACCGGAAAATTGAGTTCAACCGGAGAAGACGACCGAAGAAGAAGAAACAAACTGTCAGAACTTGAGGAGATCTAGAACTTAACCTCTTCTCGAAGATCAGGGGTTCTCAAACTTAGCCTGCCTTCGAAGATAGGACTCTTCGAAGTTGAGTAGTTCTCGAATTTGAGTAGTCTCGTAGTTAAAAGGGGTTCGAACTTAGTAGTCTTGAAGTTAAAGGGGATTGAACTTAGTAGTCTCGAAGTTAAGGGGTTCGAACTTAATAGGCTATTCTCGAACTTGAGTTGGATTTTCGAACTTAAGGTGCTGCTCGAACATAGGAACTCAAGAACTTGTTGGCATTTCGAACTTGGCTAGTCACAAACCTAATCCTTGTGGTTTCGAACTTGAAGCAGGGCTAGAATTTAGAGCTCATACGAATATAGCAATTAACCCCCGAATTTGATTGTACAAACAATGGCACCCCCTATGATAATGGTTGAGAAGTTTACGGGGAAAAACAACTTCAGCCTCTGGCGACTTAAGATGAGGGCACTTCTGAAAAGGGAAAGTATTTGGACTCCGTTAACGGGTAGCCGACCCGAAGGCATGGAGGAAGCCGAGTTCAGATTGCAGGACGAAAAAGCGCATTCCACACTTTTGTTGTCACTTTCCGATGAAGTACTTTATGAAGTCGCTGACGAAGAAACATCTGAGGGCTTATGAACGAAATTGGAGTCTCTGTATATGATGAAGTCATTGACGAATAAGTTGCTTCTAAAACAACAACTATTTCCATTAAAGATGAAGGAGGGTTCAGCGCTTAAAGATCATTTAGATGAATTAAATTTAATCTTGATGGATCTTAAAAATCTGGAGGTAAAAATCGAAGACCAAGACGCAACTTTGATTTTACTCGTGTCGTTGCCACCATCTTATGAAAATTTTGTGAATTCGTCTGTCGTCGGAAAGGATACAATCACACTTGAAGAAATGAGATCGGGTCTTCACTCACGTGAACTGCGTCATAAAGCCTCAGGAAACGGTTTGGAGTCTCAATCAGTGGGTTTAAATGTGGTTAGAAATGATAGATATGGTGATCGATCAAGCAAAGAGAAAGGAAAGCAGAGAAGAGGAAGACCAAAATCACGAACAATGAACCCCGGTAACAAAGATACTTGTCACACTTGTGGTCAAAATGGCCATTGGAGAAGAGATTGTTCGAAGAATCAAGCAAGTAGTTCCATTGCAAATGTGGAAAAGGAGGATGCAAATTCGGAGTCGGATTTTGTGCTTATGGTGTCGTCTTGTCATGTGGGAACTTCACAAGTGGATTCTGGATTCGGGGTGTCCATTTCACAAGTGTCTGTGACGTCCTCATGTTTTGATAGTATAAATGGAATCACCAGGATCAACACACAACCCAATGATAAACATGATAATTAAAATTGATGCTTAATTCAGATTTAAACAGTTCCACACTAAAGCAATAAAAGTACTTGTCTACAGTGATTATGTCTAACTATTACATCATCATAATTGCTTTGAAAGTATCAAATCCCAGCCCAAAGCTACAAACATTCAAGTACCAATAACTTCTAAAGTCTCTGGGATATTGAATTGACATTGCTTAAGTAGAAGGTCCAGCTACACCTTTGCCTTTGCCTGTAAACATTGTGAGTCAACAGTAAGCTAATTTACTTAGTGAGATAACAGATTATACAAACAACAAATATTTCTTTACAAGCATAGTGTGTAAACAGGCAATGTAAGCCTCGTAGTATGTGAAAACCATGCAGTGCTAGCATGGGGTTGGCAGTTCAAATGCTGATCGGGGATGTGCCGAACCTGACCAGGATAACGAATCGGATGCTCAGTCTCCGACAGTGGCCTGCTGTCAGCCCGAGTCCAGGTCGCATCAGATTGTGAAGTAATGATCATGCAGTGCAAGTGTAAAATGTGAATGCAAAGACAATAAATGTTAGAATGATAATCTATTACTCACAGTGGTTTGTACAGGGTGATTTGTTTCTGAATCAATGTGTGTTTTGATAACACCATAATGATCTGTCATGTAAGTGTAATAATGATTTAATGTCAGTAATTGATTAAAACTTAAATTCTGAAAATTAATTGAATTTTGAACTGGATTCGGGCCACATCCAAATTCGGATGGTCCGAAGTCCAGATGGCCCATTGATCCGAATTGGGGGTGATCCAAATTGGGGTAATGGTCCGAATTAGGCAGGGTCCGAAATGAGGTAATGGTCCGAACTCGGATGGATCCGAATTCGGATGGTCCGAACCGAGTTCATCATGTCCAAGTTCTTTATATAATCTCCAACATTTTCCAGATTTTTACTTTCTGACTATATTTGCATGTTTCAGTAACTAAAATTGAAGTTATGAACTTAATGTACACTTTTTAACTTATAACATAACACTATGTACCAACATATTCCGTTTTTGTGATTTCATCAAGTCTCGATAAACACACACACTAACACACACACTAAATTCAAAATCATACTTAGAAGTGGAAATTGAATCTGAAATTTTGTACATTGCATCACCAACACTCGATTTAAACTAATCCATCATAATACATAACATGCATTAACATTCCAATCCAAAATCCTTTGATTCGGTTCACACCAAAACCGAACCCAAAATCTCCAAAATTCGTAATATTGAACGATTTTTACCTTGATTTGATGCTTGCAGTTGTTATAGTTCCTAATTTGCAACTTGATTCCAGATTTTGAACACTTGATTTGATGATTTTTGGTGTTTTTGATGAAGAACCCGTGAAGTAGAGAGAGAAAGTGAGAGACGGTGAGAGAGAGTAGAGAGAGTGAGATTGGAAAAATGAATGAGTTTCCATCTTTTATTTGTCACTTTTACCTATTTGCACATTACACCCCTCAACTTCGTATTTTCTTATTTAACCGATTTTAAATGTTTGGATCGGTTCCTTATGGTTTGCTTGCTCAAAAAACTACAATGAGGATTTCTCCTCATCTTTTCTTATTTTTAAATTTGTGATTGAAATTTGTTTAAATTGACATAATAATCCATTAATACAATAATTGAGTCCTTAAAATTTGTAAATTACATGTACTTAAAATTAGGGATGTTACAGCATGGGCTCCACCACGCCTATACATCGTCCGCGAAGTCATGCTGTGCTAAACAGACTTGGGTACTTAGTTTTCATGTCTTCTTCCGATTCCCAAGTGTGGTTAGCTCCCTTATGATGCTTCCACTTGACTAGCACCATCTTGATCTCCTTATTGCAGAGTTTCTTGACTTTTGTTTCCAAGATGCACTCCGGCTCATCAACGAACCTTAGCCGTTCATCAACTTTTAACTCTGAATGATCTGTCGATGATTCCCTTTCGGGCACCAGACTCTTTCTTAAATATCCGACATGAAAGACCGGGTGAACACTTGCTAGCTCGTCTGGTAAGTCCAAGTGGTAGGTTTTGATTCCCAACTCTTTCTAGTATCCGGAAGGGTCCTATAAACCGAGGAGATAGCTTTCCTCGCTTAACAAATCTTGTGACACCTTTCCTCGGAGAGACCTTTAAGTAGACCCAATCATCCTTTTGAAACTCTATTGCTTTGTGACGGCGATCGTGATAGTTCTTTTGTCGATCTTGTGTCGTTTTCATGTATTGACGAATGAGCTGGATCTTTTCATTTGTTTCTTGCAGTAAGGCTGGACCAACTATTAGAGTTTCTCCTGCTTCCCTCCAACAAGTTGGAGTCCTACACTTTCTTCCGTACAGGAACTCGAATGGTGCCATTTTGATGAATGATAATTATTGTTGTAGGAGAATTCAACCAACGGGAGGTGATCGTCCCAGTTACCACCCAAATCCATGACACAGGCTCTGAGCATGTCTTCCAAAGTCAGAATAGTTATTTCACTTTGCCCATCAGATTGGGGTCTGTAAGCAGTACTCATAGCGATACGAGTACCAAGACCGTTTTGTAAGGCAACCCAGAAATTAGAAATGAATCTACTATCTCGGTCAGATACAATAGACTTAGGCACACCATGCCTAATGACGATTTCATTCACGTAGATCTGGGCAAGACGGCCCAGTGAGTAGGTTTCCCGAATGGGAATGAAATGAGCAGATTTTGTTAATCGATCAACAATGACCCAAATGGCATCATGTTGACGACGTGTCTTGGGTAGCTTTGTTATGAAATCCATAGTAATATGGTCCCACTTCCATTCTGGGATAGGAAGAGGTTGCATACTACCATAGGGTTGTTGGTGTTCCACTTTGACTAATCTGCAAGTTCTGCACTTCTCTACGTATTGACCAACATCTCTTTTCAACCCTGGCCACCAGAAATCAGCTTTCATGTCGTTGAACATTTTTGTGCTACCAGGATGAATTGAGAACTTGGATTGGTGAGCACCTTCAAGAATTACTTCTCGCATGTTACCGAACTTAGGAACACATATTCTGCCATAAATACCTTTGAGTCCAGTTCCATCGTCTTGCATTAGTGGTAATTGAATTCTAATGTTCTCATCCTTTCCATTCTCCTCTTTTAGAGCCTGCAATTGAGCAGCTCTTACATCATCTATGATTGTTGACGTCAGAAATGTAGAAGTCAAGGCATAACAGTATGCCTTGCATTATGCTTTCCAACTTAGGGCATCCGCCACTACGTTGGCTTTCCCTGGATGGTATAGAATCTCACAGTCGTAGTCTTTGATCAGCTCCATTGACCTTCTTTGCCTCATATTCAAGTCCTTCTGACTGAATATATACTTCAAACTTTTGTGGTCGGTGTAGAGCTGACACTTGGTTCTGTACAAGTAATGTCTCCATAGGTTGAGAGCGAAAGTCACAGCACTTATCTCCAAGTCGTGAGTGGAGTAATCTTTCTCATGTGGTTTGAGCTGTCTAGAAGCGTATGCTATGACATTTCCTCTTTTCATTAGTACAGCTCCCAAACCCATGCCTGATGCATCGGTGTAGACAACAAAGTCCTCGTTCCCTTCAGGCCGGGCTAAAACTGGTGCTTCACTTATTAGCTTCTTCAATTTGTCAAAAGTTGTTTGTTGTTCTTCTTTCCAAAAGAAGGTTGCATTCTTGCAAGTCAGCTTAGTAAATGGAACAGCGATCTTTGAAAAGTCTTTGATGAATCGGCGGTAATAACCAGCCAATCCCAGAAAGCTGCGAATCTCGGAGGCGTTGCGAGGTGATTTCCAATTTTGGATAGCTTCGATCTTTGCAGGATCAACAGCAATCCCAGCACCAGATATCATGTGCCCCAAGAATTGGATCTGAATTGAATTTTTAGGAGGTACAAGTTAACAAAGAGTTTATGATTGAGTATAAGGATCATGAAATTGTTTTAAAATGTTGAGACGTACCTGCCTCAATCAAAATTCACATTTCGAGAATTTGGCATAAAGTCGCTCTTTGCGCAGCAACTCTAGCAATTCTCGCAGATGTGTAGCATGATCCTCTATGGCCTTTGAATATATAAGAATATCATCGATGAACACGATGACAGATTTGTCGAGCATTGGCCGGCAGACTCTGTTCATGAGATCCATGAAAGCAGCCGGCGCATTCGTAAGACCGAATGGCATTACCAGAAACTTGTAGTGTCCGTAACAAGTTCTGTAGCAGTCTTTGGAATGTCATCTGGATGTACTTTGAGCTGATGATAACCCGAACGAAGATCAATCTTCGAAAAGTAACTTGCGTCTTGTAATTGGTCGAAGAGATCATCAATCCGAGGCAATGGGTATTTGTTCTTAATTGTAACTTTGTTGAGTTCGTGGTAATCGATGCACATACGTAATGTGCCATCCTTCTTCTTGATAAACAGAACGCCCCAAGGAGATGAACTTAGGCGGATAAAACCTTGGTCAAGTAGCACCTGTAACTGTTTCATCATTTCCTGCATTTCTGCAGGGGCTAATTGATAGGGAGTCTTTGCTATTGGAGCAGCTCCGGGAATGAGATCGATACGGAATTCCACTTGACGGTCAGGTGGCAATCCCGAGACATCTTCTGGAAAGACATCTGGAAATTCTGAAACAACGGGAATGGCAGAGAGAGATTGAACTTCAGCCTTTGCATCGACAACATAGGCTAAGTAAGCTGAACAACCCTTAGCAACGTGCTTTCGGGCTTTTGCAATTGATATAAGGCATAAGTCGCCTTTGTGTCTGTCAACATAAATGCAAATGTCTCGGCCCTCGGGAGTGGTAATCTTAATCATCCGTTTCTTGCGAACAATTTGGGCCGCATTGTGAACCAACCAGTCCATACCTACTATTACATCGAATTCCCCGAACTCCATGGGAATTAGATCTATATTGAATACTACATCTTCTACCAGCAATGTGCAATTCCTATATACTTTGTCTGATTTAACTAACATGTTGCTAGCAGTCTCTATGTCAAGTACAAATTGCAGTTTTGAAGTAGGCATATTGAATTGACGAGCAAATGATGTGGAGACAAACGAACGGTTGGCTCCGGAATCAAACAATATACGTGCAGGAATGGAATTAACAAAGAACGTACCAGTGACCACCTCCAGGTCATCCTTTGCTTCTTCAGCAGTGATTTGGAATGCCCTTGTTGGAGCCCTTTGAGATTGATCCCTGCGAGCAGTAGAGGCTGCAGAAGATCTTGTCGTTGATTGTTGAACACTTTGATCTCGTGGGATTTCGGGCAGTCCCTTGCAAAATGGCCAAGTCTGTGCACTTTTAGCATGCATCAACTTTTCGAGGACAATGCTCCCAGTGATGGCCCTTCTGCCCACAACAGAAGCAATACATATCTTGTGTCTTTCACTCCCCAAAGTGCGATTTCCTGCACCTCCTGCAGTCTCTCATCTCAGAACTGGCCGAAAAGGCCTTTCCCTTCTTTGGTGAAGAAGATGCTTGATTGGATTGAGGAGAGAATCGGGATGATCCAAACTCCCGCTGCCTTTTTGGCGGCGACGGTTGATTCGGTGCTGTGGCGGTTGAACCGATGACATATCCTGATAACAATACAATCTACTCCACATTTCGAGCCGCCTCCAGTAAACCAGAAAATGTTGTATACCCAACCCCACTCATGGTTCGGCGAATCTCATAGTCTAGACCGGCCTCAAACCAGGCTATCTTTCTCTCTTCCGTATCAACCTGATGGGGTGCGAACAGGATTAAACGGGTGAACTCAACGGCATATTGTGTAACCGTCCTAGGGTTAGGTTCAGAAATTTCGCCCCTAGACGGCACTTCTCATCTGTAGGACAGTAGTGTTGAGAGAATACTTCCTTGAATTCACTCCAGGATATGTGTGACACTACCTCCATCGTCAACACATGTGTCATTGCATCCCACCACATAACTGCGTCCCTTGCAAACATAGTGGTTGCAAACCGGACCATGTCCTTTTCAGCGCAGTCGCTGATCTAAAAGTTCGTTCGGTGGTGGTGATCCATTCCAATGTCGTGACGGCATCCCCAGTTCCATCAAAAGTAACCGCTCCGTTACTTTTGAAGTCCTTAAATCTACAACCCCTTGATTTGTTAGAAGACCCAGTGTCTCCTTGTCTTTCCTCTTGATCATCCTATTTTTGTTCCTTGTTCTTTCTTTTATCAGCCTTTCTTTTGGCTTCGGCCTCATCTCTGGCCCTTAATTGGTCGACAAATGACTGAGCCTGCTCAGCCATTCTTTTGGATTGTAATTCAATATTCTGTTCCATAAGAGCTTGCATCATCTGGAACAACTGTTGAGGAGTCATATCGTCTCCTGACATAATCTGAAATATAACAATTTATATTTAGAACATTTAGTTGTAAGTCGTAAGTGTTTACAGCTACCCTTTAATTGTCCACGTGTGCATGTCAATCCTATCTTAGTTCGGATCATTTCCTAAAAGCCCATTCTAATATCATAACCTAAGTTTTAGTCCAAGTCCTCGCGGACACTTGAAACCTCAAACTAATGCGTTGATACCAAACTGTGATGTCCTCATGTTTAGATAGTATTAATGGAATAACCAGGATCAACACACAACCCAATGATAAACATGATAATTAAAATTGATGCTTAATTCAGATTTAAACAGTTCCACACTAAAGCAATAAAAATACTTGTCTACAGTGATTATGCCTAACTATTACATCATCATAATTGCTTTGAAAGTATCAAATCCCAGCCCAAAGCTACAAACATTCAAGTACCAATAGCTTCTAAAGTCTCTGGGATATTGAATTGAAATTGCTTAAGTAGAAGGTCCAGCTACACCTTTGCCTTTGCCTGTAAACATTATGAGTCAACAGTAAGCTAATTTGCTTAGTGAGATAAAAGATTATACAAACAACAAATATTTCTTTACAAGCATAGTGTGTAAACATGCAGTGTAAGCCTCGTAGTATGTGAAAACCATGCAGTGCTAGCATGGGGTTGGCAGTTCAAATGCTGATCGGGGATGTGCCGAACCTGACCAGGATAACGAGTGGGATGATCAGTCCCCGACAGTGGCCTGCTGTCAACCCCAGTCCAGGTCGCTTCAGATTGTGAAGTAATGATCATGCAGTGCAAGCATGATGTAAATAGATGCACTTTCAAACGAACGCTGACTACATGTGTGTTACATGTCAATTACGAGTGTGCATCATAACAACAAATCATTCATGAGTCCCAGTTGATGTATATGAACAATGTGAGCATGCCATTGAATATGTAAAACGTGAATGCAAAGACAATAAATGTTAGAATGATAATCTATTACTCACAGTGGTTTGTACAGGGTGATTTGTTTTTGAATCAATGTGTGTTTTGATAACACAATGATCTGTCAAGTCAGTGTAATAATGATTTAATGTCAGTAATTGATTAAAACTTAAATTCTGAAAACTAATGGAATTTTGAACTGGATTCGGGCCACATCCGAATTCGGATGGTCCGAAGTCCGGATGGCCCATTGGTCCGAATTGGGGTAATTGTCCGAATTTGGCAGGGACCGAAATGAGGTAATGGTCCGAACTCGGATGGATCCGGATTGGGATGGACCCGAATTCGGATGGTCCGAGCCGAGTTCATCAGGTCCGAGTTCTTTATATAATTTCCAACATTTTCCAGATTTTTACTTTCTGACTACATTTGCATGTTTCAGTAACTAAAATTGAAATTATGAACTTAATGTACACTTTTTAACTTATAACATAACACTATGTACCAACATATTCCATTTTTGTGTCCATTTTCATCAAGTCTCGATGAACACACACACTAAATTCAAAATCATACTTAGAAGTGGAAATTGAATCTGAAATTTTGTACATTGCATCACCAACACTCGATTTAAACTAATCCATCATAATATATAACATGCATTAACATTCCTATCCAAAATCCTTTGATTCGGTTCACACCAAAACCGAACCCAAAATCTCCAAAATTCGTAATATTGAACGATTTTTACCTTGATTTGATGCTTGCAGTTGTTATAGTTCCTAATTTGCAACTTGATTCCAGATTTTGAACACTTGATTTGATGATTTTTGGTGTTCTTGATGAAGAACCCGTGAAGTAGAGAGAGAAAGTGAGAGACAGTGAGAGAGAGTAGAGAGAGAGAGTGAGATTGGAAAAATGAATGAGTTTCCATCTTTTATTTGTCACTTTTACCTATTTGCACATTATGCCCCTCAACTTCGTATTTTCTTATTTAACCGATTATAAATGTTTGGATCGGTTCCTTATGGTTTGCTTGCTCAAAAAACTACAATCAGGATTTCTCCTCATCTTTTCTTATTTTTAAATTTGTGATTGAAATTTGCTTAAATTTACATAATAATCCATTAATACAATAATTGAGTCCTTAAAATTTGTAAATTACATGTACTTAAAATTAGGGATGTTACAGTGTCCGTACAAGGAGTGGTTCTCGACGTATGAAGAGCGGAGTTCTGGAAGTGTTCTAATGGGTAACGATGTTCCATGTGGCATTAGGTCGAACAAGATTCGTATGCATGATGGAGTTGTTCGGGAGTTGACCGAGGTTAGACACATTCCAGAAATGGCGAAGAGTTTGATTTCTCTTAGCACTCTCGATGCGAAAGGTTACAAGTACTCATGTCAAGGTGGAGTACTCAAGGTATCCAAGGGAGCGTTGGTTGTCATGAAAGGAGTTCGAGAAGCTACACTATACGTGTTGAAGGGTGAAACGATACTGAGGATTGGAATCGCTGCTATTTCCCAAACGCAAAGTGAAGATCCAGAGTTGACGAAGATGTGGCACATGAGTCTTAGTCATGTAGGACAAAAGGGCTTGGAGTTGTTGAGCTCAAGAGATATTCTTGGAGGACCTAAAGGTAACAAAGTTGGATTTCTGTGAAAATTGTGTGCTTGGAAAACAGACGAAAGTTAGTTTCTCAAAGGCCGTTCATCAAACTAAAGCTTCGTTGGATTACGTTCACATGGACTGTTGGGGTCCTTCTAGAGTTCCGTCACTTGGTGGTGGTCGGTATTTTCTTTCAATCATAAATGACTATTCATGAATGACGTGGGTGTTAATTATGAAGCACAAGGGTGAGTCGTTCGGAAAATTCAGAAGTTGGAAAATACTGGTGGAGAATCAGTTGGAACGTAAAGTCAAGGAGATAAGGATGGAGTTCTGTTCAAGGGAGTTTGATGATTTCTGTGAAGAACACGGCATTGCAAGACACAAGACAGTTCGGCATACGCCTCAGCAAAACAGGGTTGCTGAAAGGATGAACAGAACACTACTAGAACGAGCAATGTGTCTGTTGCTGAATGCGGGTTTGTCACGTGGTTATTGGGTCGAAGCAGTAAACACGGCGTGTTATCTCATCAACTGGTCACCTGCTACCACTATTGATTGTAAAACACTTTTTGAAGTTTGGACGGGTAAACCAGCGGACTATTCGAAGCTTAAGGTGTTTAGGTATCCGACATATTACCATGTAAATGATGGTAAATTGGAACCGAGAGCCAAGAAAGGTGTTTTCATAAGGTATGGAGATGGTGTTAAGGGTTACAGAGTTTGGTCTCCAGATGATATGAGAATAGGGCTGAGTTGTGATGTTACGTTTGATGAGAATAAGATGTATTCTACCATGGAGAGTGTCACCAAGAAGGTGGAGGAACACGATGTGTCTGATTGTGGTTCGAGTGAAAACAGGGTAGAGTTTGTGAATGAAGAAGAAAACCAAGTGAATGTTAAGAACGAGTCCAAAGAAGAGGATGTGGAATTCGGGAGTGAACCGTTGACAGATTCAGGTTCGGGGACGTCGTTTGTTCAAGGATCGAGTTCGGGGTTATCTCGTGAAGGTGGAGCCGGTAACTCACTAGCTCAAGAGAGATCGAGGAGACAGATAACACCTCTGACTCGATATGGTTTTGAAGACATGGCCGCTTACGCTTTATAGGTTGCAGAAGATATGGACAGCTCAAACGAGCCTAATTCCTATCGGGAAGCAATTGTTTCTACAGATGCAGATCGGTGGTCTGGTGCAATGTCAGAAGAGATTGAATCTGTGCACAAGAATAAGACTTGGGTTCTTGTTCAGTTAACGAAAGGTAGAATGGTTGTTGGCTGCAAATGGATTTTCAAGAAGAAAGTCAGTGTTGAATAGTCAGAAGAAGTAAGATTCAAGGCCAGACTGGTAGCCAAGGGTTATAGTCAGAAGGAAGGTCTCGACTACAATGAAACTTTCTCCACAGTGGTTCGTCATACGTTAATCAGGGTGTTGTTATCGCTAGTTGCTCATGGTGACTTGGAGTTAGAACAACTAGATATGAAGACGGCGTTTCTGCATGGTGATTTGGATGAAGAAATCTATATGTCACAGCCGGAAGGATATGTGGAGCCAGTAAAGGAAAATTTGGTGTGTTTGTTGAAAAGATCGTTGTATGGCGTGAAACAGTCCCCAAGACAGCGGTACAATCGGTTTGATAGCTTTATGGTGAGTCATGGATTTGTTCGAAGTCCCTATGACTGCTGTGTATATCACTAGAAGTTGAAAGATGGAGGCATGCTTTACTTGTTGGTGTATGTAGATGATATGCTGATCGCTGCTAAAGATATACGAGAAGTTCAACGCGTGAAGAAGCTTCTCAGTACCGAGTTTGAGATAAAGGATCTACGTCCTGCTAGGAGGATACTGGGGATTGATATCTTACGAGATCGAAAGAACAAACGGTTGTTCTTGACGCACCAAGTTTACGTTGAGAAGATACTTCGTAGGTTTGGGATGTTCGATGCAAAGCCTGTAAACAATCCGTCATCATCAAGTTTTCGTCCTTCATTGTTGGTGTATAATGGAGTTGAGGGTGATGATGAGAAGATGTCAAATATTCCCTACTCTCAAGCTGTGGGAAGTTTGATGTATTTGATGGTCTGTACGAGACCAAATTTGGCATACTCTGTGAGTGTGGTGTCTCGCTTTATGGGTAGTCCGAGGAAGGATCATTGGGTGCCAGTTAAACGAGTATTTCATTATCTCAGAGGGACAATGGATGTTGGTCTCATTTATGGAGGTGATCGGAATGTTGAAGTAATCGGGTACTCAGACTCGGATTATGCTGCAGATCTGGACAGACGGAGGTCGCTTACGGGTTATGTGTTTACACTCGGTAATGCAGTGATAAGCTGGAAGACATGCAACACTTCAACCGTCAGTAGCTTTATCCACTACTGAAGCAGAGTATATGGCGCTAACTAAGGTAGCCAAGGAGGCAATATGGCTGAAAGGTCTGATTGGAGATCTCAGAGTAGATCAGGAGAAGACGTTGATACACTGTGATAGCATGAGTGCTATTAGTCTGGCGAAGGATCAAGTCTTTCATGATCGTACCAAGCATATTGATGTTCGTTACCATTGCATTAGATCTGAGTCGCGAATCAGAGTCGTGAAAATCGGTACAAAGGATGTTGACAAAGACAATTCCAGAAGAGAAGTTCAGAAGCTGTTTGGACATACTGAATGTTGGAAGTTGGAATTCACGTTTAAGTTAGCTAAAGTCAAGGTGGAGTTTGTCAATAATAATAATAATAATAATAAGTGACTTACTGAAGTCAAAGGGTGTAAAGTGACATTAGTTCATAGTTGGAGGGGCTAGATTGAAAGTTGCATAGAATATATATATATATATATATATATATATATATATATATATATATATATATATATATTTATATATATATATATATATATATATAGACACACACACACGTAGTCTTTCAATTCATTCACAATTTCAATACATACACGAATTTGTTTCATCTTCTCTTTCTCTCGATTTATTTTCAATTCTTTCTTTCCATGTACATAATTCTTGATTACACAATAAATTTTCAAGTTCTTTATCGTTATTTTGTTTTTGATTACATTGTTTAACCACAACAAATAGGTTATGATGAGAAAATATAAGTTGAGGGGTGTAAGTACAATTAATGCAAAATAGTGATAATCAACTAAATAAGTGAACAAACCGTTCACTTTTGCATCTCACACACACTCTCTTTCTCTCTCTAAACTCTCATCCACCGTACTCTCTTTCTCTCTCTAAAAAAACCCACGGTTTCTTCAACTTTTCAAATTCAAGAACACTAAGAACATCAAATTAAAGGCTGAAAGTTTGAATTCAAGCTTCTAGGAAGAGATTATAACTAGTTTAACCATCGATTTGAGGTAATATTTACTCAAATTTATGATTTTTATAAGTTTAGTGTTCAGTTTTTATGAAAACCGAATCATCGATTCTGGTTTAGGATTTTATTGCATGTTGTTTGTTCTTATGGATTTGTTTAAATCGAGTGTTATGGAAGCTGCATACTAAATTTCAGCTTCTGATTCCAACTCTAAGTATGATTTCGCAATCAACTATGTGTTTTAGTGTGTGTGTTCGACGAGAAAGACCAAACACTCAAGATAGAACTGCTTTAGTGCATGATATGTTATGTTTTATGTTAAAAATGTTAAAAAGAGCATATTTAAGTATGTGTTAACAATTTTCAGCCACTGAATAAGTAAAAAATGATTAAAGGAAATTTGTAAATATTCGAAAAATGTCTAAGTATGAACACAAATTCGGACCTGATGAACACAACTCGGGTCTACCCGAATTTCGAATCCTATAGAACTCAGATGCAACTTCAGATGTAAACTTGAAAATTCACAAGTCAATACACGAATTTCGGATATTGAGGCATCCGAATTTTGGATCATGGAATCATTCAAATTTCGGATGGATTGTACAAACAAAAATTTCCAAGGATGGGACTTCGGGCCATCCGGATTTCGGGTCTAACCGAAATGCGGATGTGGTCCAAATTTCGGTTCATTTTAACTAAATTTCTAAAATTAAGTTTTAAGCAGATATTAACATTGATGAACTATTACCCTGACTTAACAGGATCATTGTGGTGTTGGCTAACACACATTGATTAAATAATTGCGATAAAGTCTTTTTGTACTTTGTAAGACCCAGAGTTAACCACTGTGAGTGATAGATTAATATTCAAACATTTTTTGTCTTTGCATTCATATTTCAATGGCATGTTCTTGTTGTTCAAAATACATCATTTGGCACTCTCATATGATTCATTGTATTGATGCACACTCGTACTTGACATGTGATAAACATGTAGCCATCATTCATTTGAAAATGCATCATTGAAATCATGTTCTGACATGATTACATTTCATAATCTGTTGTAACCTGGGCTGGGGTTGACAGCAGGCCACTGTCGGGGAATGATCATCCAGTACACTCTTTCCGACCAGGTTAAGCACATCCCCGATCAGCATATTTGAACTGCCAATCCATTTTTGCACTTCATGATGAACACTTGTTAAGGGGCTTGTACTACCCGTACTCACATTAGTTTGTAAAGAAATATATGTTGAATATGTAATTTATTATCTCACTTAGTCATAGCTTACCCGTTGACACTCAATGTTTTCAGGCAAAGGAAAAGAAGTAGTCGGGCCTTCTTCTTAAGCTTTGACTTAATTCCTCGTGACCTTTAGAAGCTTCGTGGTAACTGAAGATTATGTAGCTTTGGTGCTGGGATTTGATGCTTTGAAAACAATCAATGAGGTTGTAATAGCTAGATTATGACACCGTAGACTTATATACTGTTCATGCTTTAGTGCTTGATGTACTTTAAACTTATTCTATGCTTTTAACTTTAATCATATTATAATTATTGGGTTGCTTATTGATTCTAGAGTCTATCTTATAATGCTAAAAAGGAGGGTGTTTCAAAAAGTGTTAAGAATCTAGCTAAACCTCTTAACCTTGATTCAACTTCAGATCTTAAACTTAAGTATCTTTTAAAGATTAACAAAGACAAAGATAAAATAATTGAAAAACTTCCAGTCAAGTTTTATCTGGTGAATCTTCGAGATCAAATTTTTCAAAAGTTTCTGAAAATACTGGTTATTCTTATCTGAAAACATATTCACAGAAAAACACCAAGTATTATCAGAAACTGGCTAGAACCGGACAGATTTTCAGAAAGAAGAGTTTGCAAAATTCTGATCCTTCAAATTCAAGTTTCTTTCGTAATTCAGATATTCAATTTCATCATACGAAAAGAAATTTGCTTTCTGAGTTTGAGAGAGAATATAAGAATTATAATTAGCAATGGGTACCTAAACCCAAGTTCCAGTGGGTACCAATACCCATTTTGAGATGGATACCCAAAAGTGCTAACAAGTCTGGATCCAAATCGGTTTGGATACCTACGACATCTTGAGTTTTGCAGATTAGAGGCTTTTACTCACAACAAAGTTAAACCCGGACTTCAAGAGAAATGGTTTTTGTACACATCAGTGCAGAACCCGGATTTCACTCAAATGGCTCCTGCTCATTTCAATTACATCAGAATAAAACCCGAGCTTCCGCAACAAAGGCTTCTAATCACTTCCGATTAGAACCCAATTCTGAAAGACAAATCTTTATAAAATTTCTTCCCTGAATTCAACTCTGAAGTTGTATTGACAAAGAGGGAGTTTTATTTTTACAATTTTTTGCACCTGAGTTTTTTTCAATGAGTTGACTAACTTTGTCTGCTTATTTTCAGGGGGAGTTTCATATGCACTCTGATGATGACATTTTTTTTCACAATGTATTTTTCATGAAAATATTTTATGTACACATAATAATATTTTTGAGCTGAAAAAGAATAAGTTTTGAGAATCTTAATTTCTAATCCTCTAAGTATATCATTGAGGTTAATTGATCTAATCTCTTTGATTTTTCATAATCTCATTGCTTTTGAGATTTTCTTTGTTAGAATTCTTCCGATTCATTCATACTAAATTCTCCCATGTTCTCGAATGAGCTAATTCTTTTATTTCATGCTAATATTTCCCAATACATCATTCCTCATATTCATTCTGAATTTCATCTCCTAATTCATCTGAGCTGAAAATCCAAATTTTTCTTTATGATTATATCCCATGAGCTGAAATGCTAACGATTATTTCTGCTGACTTTGATTATGCACCAAATTGTGTGCTAGGCATAAATATCGCTTCTATGGTCTAACCAGAACTGGAAGACCTACCCAAGGAGAAAACCATCTATAGTTTGTGTGGGTGAGGGTTCCTTATTAGTTGAGAAGTGTCAGTTATCACGGGATACTGACACGGTCGAGCAAAGGTAAAATGTAAGTGAGAGGGGTATATTGAAAGGAGATGGTGGTGCTTCTATCATGCTTTCGCTATAAAGCTGACTGAATCATTCGTACTAATCTGTGTTTCAAGGTGTGATCAAATTTTTCAATCTCATTCGGAGTTCATCAGATCTTGGTCAAGTTTCCCAAAGATCAATCAACATGTCTAAAGACGCACTGGCTATGGGATCAGAAACCAAACCCCCAATCTTATACAGGGGTGAATATGTTCAATGGCGGGAGCGGTTTCTTGAATTTATCAGTTTCCATGATTTGTCTGAAGAAATGCTGAAATCACTAACTGAAGGACCAGCAATTTTTATGGAAACGATCCCAGGAGTACCAACTGGCAATCCCCCAATACCACCAAGGACTGTTGAGGTCACAAACCTAACAGAGGCCCAGAAAAAGAGAAAGTTAGGGGACAAGACTGCCAGAAAACTATTGTTGATATCAATCCCCAATGACATATACACTTGTCTGACAAATACAAAGACTGCTAAGTCCATCTGGGATGAAGTATGCAAAATCATGAGGGGATCAGACAGAGCTGCTACAAATAGGGCTAGGAATAGCCTAATGACATTTGAGAACTTCAGAGCTCGTGAAGGTGAACTTTTGGAAAACACTTACCTCAGATTTGTGAATCTGGTAAGTGAAGTAAAAAGAAACGGAGTGACAAAGTCCAACTTGGACATCAATGTCAAATTTTTAAATGTTCTAAATCCAGAATGGGAAAATTATGCTATGATCATCCAACAAACAAAAGATATTGAGGAGATGGATTTTCATATGCTATTTGAAAACCTCAACAACTATCAAGAAGTTGTATTGAGGAAAATATCTGGAAAGAAGAAAGCGGAAAAAGAAACTGCTGATCCACTAGCTCTACTGGCGGAGAAAAAGTATAAATACAAGATGAAGAAAGAGAAAAGAGCAGTAATCAGCAGCACATCTTCTGAATCAGAATCCTCAGACTCATCTGCTGATTCAGAAATTGAAGAGATGAAAAAGCAAATGGCTTTGCTTACAAAAGCATTTCAGAAGAAATTTTACAGAAAGCCAACCAACAACAAGATGCGCTACAAAACAGGATCTAGGAAAGTTGAGAAAAAAGATAAGTATGAGAAATCTGGAGAGAGTAGTGCACGGAAGACTGACAAATATGAGAAGTCAGAAAAATCAGCCAAGAAAGAGTCGGAACAGAAATGCTATAACTGTGGGAAACCAGGTCACTATGCCCGGGAATGCAGATCTCCGGTAGTCAAAAATTCAGACTACTATACAAGAAAGGCTCTCTTAGCCAAAGAGAAAGAATCAGGAAAAGCTCTTATGGCGGAGGATGATCATTGGTTACAGTTATCAGAAGACGATGACATCTTGATGAAGATGCTCATATTTGTCTAAAGTCAGAAATTTTCAATGAATCTGAACTGAGTGAATCAGCTATGACAGCTGAAGATGAGGTGTGGGTTGGACTGACTGACGAAGAGGATGCAGAGAGGAGAGAATCTGATTCTGATGAAGAGGAAGCAACAGAAGAAGTTGCATTAATGGCAACTGGCCAAAATGAAGCTGAAAATGAGGAAGTTTCAAAGTCTGAAAACTCAGATGATTCAGAAAGACCGGAGGTAAATTCTAATTCAGACTCTGATATTGACGAATCATGCATCTTAGAAGAAAAACTAACTAATATGGCCTTTATGCTTAAAAAGTTTGAAAAATCTTTAAAGGCAGAAAAGAAAAATGTTCATTCTTTGGAAAACAAACTTCGAAATGAACACAACTTAGTTCTAGACTTTTCCAAAGATAAAGCATTAGCTGTACGAGCTGTCTCAGACTTACAAGATAAGGAAAAAGAACTTCAAAGCAATATACTCAATCTGAATCACAAAATATCTGATTTACAAGAAAGTCTGTGAATAGCTGAGTTAGAAGCCTCAAACTTTTCTGTAAAATATCATGCCATATTTGAAGAAAGAACTAAACTTTATGAGAAAATAAAAAAGATGGAAGATGAATTTATTAAAAGAGGGCAAACAGATCAAACAATTTATTTAAATCAACCAAAAGATACAGAATTTTATAACTCTAAATCTGGTATTGGTTGGGAAAATCCTAAGTATCTGACAAAAGCTATATCAAATTCACCAACACTATATGATGTCAGATACATGAACTTAGGATTGAAAATGACATTTATGAAAGCATCTGAAGAAGTAGAATCCAGTGAAGAAATCAAAAGGTCACGATCAGACAAAATGCAAAATTCTGGTGATTATACTAGAATAAATGAAACAAATAACACAATTGACACTAAAGAAGAGTATATTCAAACTTATTCTGAAAAGAATTTGTCTGAATTACCTACTCAGTCTCAAAAATTATATTTACCAAATTCAATTTTAGAACAGATAAATTCTGATTTAGAATTGAAAATTAAAAATTTTGAGACAGAGAATGGAACTCTCAAGGCTGAATTAAGAAAAATGGAACAAATGTTGAAAGAACAGCCTAAAAACATAAAGTTGTCTAATCCACAATCATCTACTTCTCTGGATTCTATAAATTCAGAAAAAGAATTTGATCTGTTCATGCACTCTGATGATAATTCATTAGATCAAATGTTTGGTAAAATTGGTGAATTTATCAAACCTTTGACTAACAAACAATCAACTGATAATAAAGAACCTGTTAAAATTCTGCAAAGAATGACTACAGATTCTTTAAAGTCATCTGAAAATTCACCATCATTAAAACAAAAGAAGGAGAAAACAAAAATTATTGTTCACTCTCCTAACTTTGAAAAGGGTGAATCATCTTCATCAACGGACTCAATTGCACGAAAAGTCCAATCTTCAAAAGGTATGAAAAACTTACAGAAGAAACGAGTTTCTAAATCTACTAATTCTCATACTTCTTTTATGCCAGATATCATTGTGAACGGTTCGAGAAAACAAGTATGGCGAAAGAAGAAAAGAGAAGAGAAAAACAAGATTATAAAACAAGAATGGCGCGTGAAAGAAAAAATTGTTACAGATAGAAATAGCAAAATTGAACATTCTGTCTGTAATAATGATAAACTTGTTAATAATTCTTGTATTAAGTTTTCAAGAACAAAATTAATTGCTTTGAATTCTTGTGTTTGTAAGCCTGAAACTGTGAAATATAATAAGCTCGTATGGCAACCAAAGAAAAAGGACCCATTTTATGAACAGAAAAGGGTTCCAAAGAAAATCATTTCAAAAACAATTCCACCGCGAATTGTACAAAAGTGGATACCCAAAAGAACAGTTCAAAAATGGGTACCTAAAATAACTTCAAATGATAAGCTAAAAGCCATATCAGTTAGAAAAACAAATGATACTATGCATGATTTACCTAAATCAAAAGTACCCAACTATAAGTGGGTACGTCATGTGCTACTTCGTTTTATAGGTAAACCATGTCTGGTACCTTGACTCCGGATGCTCCAAACATATGACCGGACAACGAGACACACTCACGGACTTTGTAGAAAAGTTCTGTGGGACGGTTAGATTTGGAAACGATCAGTTTTGTCCGATCAAAGGATACGGAAGTCTGAAGTATGACAAAATCACCATCCAAAAGGTCTTTTATGTTGATGGTCTTGGACACAATCTATTTAGTATTGGACAATTGTGTGATAAGGGGTTAGAAGTCAACTTCAAAGCCAATCGGTGCAGCATCAAATCCGCAGAAGGAAAAGAAATTCTAGCAGGGAACAGGAAAACAAATTTGTACTCCATTGATTTAGCCTCGATCAATCTGAAGAAAGATGTCTGCTTATTGTCAAAAGCTACATCTAAAACAGCATGGCTGTGGCATCGTCGCCTTTCACATCTGAACTTCAATGAGCTGACCAACCTAGCAAAAGGAGGGTTAGTTAAAGGGCTGCCGGCGCTCAAATTCCAAAAAGAGCAATTATGTGCGGCATGTGAAAAAGGAAAGATAACAAGAGCCACACACAAATCCAAAACAGAACACTCATCCACGAGAGCACTGGAGTTATTGCATATGGATTTGTGTGGACCAATGAGAGTACAAAGCATAAATAAGAAACGTTATGTATTAGTGATAGTTGATGACTATTCACGATACACATGGGTGTTTTTCCTGAGATCCAAATCAGATGCAACTGAAACCATCATAGACTTCATCCGGAAAATACAAGTAAAGTTGCAACTCACAATACAGACAATCCGCTCAGACAACGGAACAGAGTTCAAGAACAAATCACTTGACTCATTCTTGAATTCAGTAGGAATTACACATCAGTTCTCAGCTGCTCGAACTCCACAACAAAACAGTGACGTTGAAAGAAGAAATCGGACACTAGTGGAATCAGCTAGGACGATGTTGGCCTACTCCAATTTACCGTTGTTCTTGTGGGCAGAAGCGGTTGCAACAGCTTGTTTCACACAAAACCGTTCAATAATAAATAAAAGATTCGGAAAGACTCCTTAGGAACTGATTAATAAACGAATACCTAATATTAAATTTTTCCATGTCTTTGGTTGCAGATGCTTTATTCTAAACGATAAAGACAACCTTGGAAAGTTTAATCAAAAGGCAGATGAAGGAATATTCATCGGGTATTCAAAGGAGTCAGTTGCCTTCCGAGTGTACAACAAGAGAACCAAGACAGTCAACGAGACCGTAAATGTTAAATTCGACGAAGGAGTGGTAATGGCTTCTGAACACACCAGTTGAGGACCCGAACCTAATATGCAGACTTCATTGGAGTCAACTGGACAAAATGCTGAACTTTCTGAATTAAATAAGTTGTTTAAGAATTTTTATGATGACTATTATGAAAAGCCCAAAACTAATGTTCAAAATTTGGTGCCTGACAGGATTACTGAAGATCCAGTCATAGTTTCAGATCTTTCTCAACAACAAAGTTCAGAAGAAACTGGAGAAGCTTCAACAGCAAATGTGCAGTCAACTACTAAGATTGTACAACCAAATGAACCTCCACATTCTTCTGAAACCCCCATTACTTCTGAACATTCAGAAGCTCCTACCTCAGATGTTCCACCTACAACATCTGCAGTAACTCCCGAACCATATCTAGATATCAATCCCAACCAAGACCCAATAGAACCGTTTCCACATACAGTTAAGTGGACAAGAAATCACCCAATAGAGAACATCATTGGTGATCCATCTGCGTCAGTCCAAACCAGAAGGGCTACTATAAATGAATGCTTATTTTCAAATTTTTTGAGTAAGATTGAGCCCAAAAATGTAAAAGAAGCCCTTCTGGATGCTGATTGGATTGTGGCGATGCAAGAAGAACTCAACCAGTTCGAATGGTTAAAGGTCTGGAGACTTGTTGAGCGCCCAAAAGACAAATCCATAATAGGCACGAAATGGATCTTCAAGAACAAGAAAGATGAACATGGTGTCATTATTCGGAATAAAGCTCGTCTCGTGGCCAAAGGATACAGCCAACAAGAAGGGATTGATTATGATGAAACATTTGCACCAGTTGCACGAATTGAAGCTATAAGGATGTTTTTAGCTTTGGCAGCTCATAAAATTTTACAGTATATCAAATGGATGTCAAAACTGCGTTTTTAAACGGGGAGCTAACAGATGAAGTATATACATATCAGCCGGAAAGGTTTACTGATCCTTTGAAACCTGATCATGTATATATTTTAGATAAGTCACTGTATGGCCTTAAACAAGCACATCGTGCTTGGTATGATGCACTCTCAACATATCTGTTGAGATGTGGATTTACAAAAGGTGCAGTTGACACAACCCTGTTTATAAAACGTCAGGGGTCAGATATCATAGTTATACAGATATATGTAGATGATATAATATTTGGGTCTACAAATCCAGAATTTTGTAAGAAATTCGCATTTTTAATGTCCCAGAAATTCGAAATGAGCATGATGGGGGAAATAAATTTTTTCTTAGGATTACAAGTAAAACAATTAACTGATGGTATTTTTATCAATCAGTCAAAATACATACAAGACATGTTAAAGAAATTTAACATGGTCAATAGTACTCCTATGAAAACTCCCATGGCTCCGGATTCAAAATCAAAACTCGATGCGGACATCTCAGGGAAACCTGTAGATGTGACTCATTATCGAGGTATAATTGGGTCATTAATGTACTTAACAGCCAGTAGACCAGATATTATGTTTGCTACATGTGTCTGTGCTAGATATTAGGCAAATCCAAAAGAATCACACTTAACAGCTGCAAAACGAATTTTAAGATATCTCAAAGGAACTCCAAATCTGGTTTGTGGTATCCTAGAGAATCTTCATTTAATCTGACTGCTTTTTCTGACGCTGATCACGCAGGTGATAAGATGGACAGAAAGAGTACGTCAGGAGCAGTACAATTCTTGGGTGACAAACCCGTATGTTGGTCATCCAAGAAACAACATTGTGTTTCATTGTCTACAGCTGAAGCAGAGTATGTTGCTGTATCTTCCTGCTGTTCTCAGGTGTTGTGGATGAAGAGCCAACTGCGTGATTACGGGTTTACACCAAAGAAAATTCCAATATATTGTGATTCTCAGAGCGCAATAGCTATTGCATCAAATCCGGTGCAACATTCAAAAACGAAACACATCGACATTCGGTATCATTTCATAAAAGATCATGTAGAAAATGGAAATATAGAATTATATTTTGTTCCTACTGAATATCAACTAGCTGATTTGTTTACCAAAGCGTTAGATGAAAAGCGGTTTAATTTTTTGGTATACAAATTAGGTATGTTGAATCGTTAAGAATTAATAATTTAGTAGTTTCAAAATATAATATTAAAATATTCAATGTTTCTTAGTGATTTTTATCTGATGTTAAATTCATGAATCATAAAAAGTTTATATTCTTTGGAATTTAACAAGATCTGGATTGTCATGTACAGGGGGAGCAGAAAAGAAATTTATCTGATTTTGAATAAATCTGATAAAAATTTATCTGATATTTTTTAGGGGGAGCAAAGCTGAAAAATTGAATATCCAGTTGAGGGGGAGCAACTTTCAGAAATTCAAGGGGGAGCATATGCACTTTGTTAATAATTTTAATTTTTTTTTTGTTTTTTGTGTGTGTTTTCATTTTTTTGTGTGATATTTATGTGAAATTTTTCTTCAGTGTGAATTTTTTTTTAGTCCATTTCAAATTTTTTTTGTTTTGTTTTGTTTTGTTTTGTTTTTCTGTGATGTTAATATTTTTTTTGAAATTCAAATTTTTTTTAGTCACAATTTTTGATTGAAATAATTAATGTGTGGGCTAATTTGGTGTATAAGATGGGCCGGATATTTTAAATTGGAAAACATCAAAAAGGGCCGGGTAAAACTTGACTATAAATTTGAATTTTCAAATTCAAATTCACTTTTTCCGGAAAATACACACATTCATCTTCTTCCACAAGATTTATTCATTTCAAAGAAAGCTCAAACCCACAATCCCAACCGACTTTATTTTCATCAAAATTGTGAGTAAACGTTCATATTTTGTTTCTTATTTCAGTTTGTCTGATTGTATTTTCATTATATCTGTTCATTGTAACCGTCTGTTTTTATTTGTGTTTATGTGTTCTTGACCGATAATGGACGTTTCTAATGTTGGTCCATGAAACTGAAATTGATTGTGTGATGTTGTTCGTCTTGGTAGTATGACTATGAATCTGAAGTTTCATAAGTCATTTTTACTTCACACAAACAGAATCATTGATTTTTTAATAAAACAGTTTCGAGTTCTTAATAATCTGAAATTTGAATTTTTAACAGCTCCAAAGTTGTTTTTGTTCAAGGTTCAGTAAAACAAATATGTTTACAATACATTTTCGAAGGGGGTACAGGTTTTAAAACACTAAAAATCATCCTTGAAATTAAATTCATAAAATTCAGTGTGTTTTAGACTTGTAGAAAAATAAAAATAACTTTCTCGAATAAAGCATCATTCGAGTTGCATATATGAGTCATTCGAGTTTCATCTGTGAGTAATTCGAGAAAAATCATGACTCATTCGAGTTGATGTATATTAAACTCAGAGTTAATCGAGTTTAATACACATTACATTCGAGAAAGATTTGGGCTTTATGCGAGTTGACAAGTGTGTGTAACACTTAGAAAATTTTCAGAACATAAGTACTTAAAGCTAATTAGAGTTTAGGACATATATCATTCGAGTTTTACATGTCTTCATTCGAGAAACTTCAAGACTTATTCGAGTTGAGTCAAACATCATTCGAGTTGTATATAGATATATTCGAGTTTTATAGACTCATCATTCGTGTTTTACAGAGACTTATTCGAGTTTCATAAATACTTTATTCGAGTTGTATATAGATATATTCAAGTTTCATAGACTCATCATTCGAGTTGTCTCTAGGCTTATTCGAGTTGTCTCATGTGTCATCCGACGTTGTTCAAGCATGATTCGAGAAAATTACAGTGTCATTCGAGTTTCAGCAGAAAATTTTTCTAAGTGTGGAATTTTTATGTTTTAAGAAAAATGTCACATTTTTTAAGAAATTGTTATAAATTTGTGTTTTTCTAACATTGGTCTCTAAACGATTGACTCTGGAGTCCTTTCAATAATTTTAAATTATTGTCAGGAATCCCGATGATTTAAAAAGAAAATCACAAGTTTTTACAATTTCTGCTAAAATGTTACAATTTTTTCTACATTTTGAAGGTTGTCATTTGTGTACAGGATAAGACTAACATGATTTTTAATTTTTACAGGTATTCAAATGGCATCCCCAGTACAATCCCAAAATTCAAATTCCTCTGATTCACATTCATCATCAAACCATACCCTTCTATCTACCCCAGTTAGATCTACCTCAGTTGCCCGTTCATCACAAACACACATTATCCCAGATAACCAGCTTGTAAAACCAAAACATTGCCTTCCTTTCCGTGATAATAACCATCGCTTAGATACCAAAGTTATTAAAGTAAGCCATCCTATAATTGTGGACATTCTGAAAGGCCATCCACTCGGTTATCTGCTTCAGTACAAACCGTCTATTCCACAAGTCTATTTACAACAATTTTGGCACACTGTCAAATTTGTTCCTGCTGACGGAAATCATCATTTTAAAGTGGCAATTGATCAGTTCAAGACGAAAATCACTCTTGCAAGACTACGTCACAATCTATTTCTTCCGAGACGAATAGACACTGTGAACTTCCCAGAGTTGGCAGACTTCGAAGATTTTGTTTCTGATGAGGAGTTGGTTCATGATTTGATATGCTTGGGTTATTCAAAACCACTTCCAAAAAGCTCCAAATTTCTTCGAAATGGATTAAATGGCGAATGGTACACATTATTTGGGATCATCAATAGATTTATGACATCTAAGCATACAGGTATAGACAGATGTAGCATTCACTGTCTACGAATCTTTCATGGAATTGCTTTCAATAAGCATTATGATTATGCTCTGTGTATCTAGGAGGATCTAAAGGAGGTAGTACTGGCTAAAACTACAAATAGAGCAAGGAAGTTTGTTCCACTTCAGCAGTTTATACAGATTCTTATCCGAGGGATCTTAAGGGCCAATGAAAATATTCCAAAGCGAGCCAATTCTCAGAGGTGCCCAGACTATGTCATGATGAGTTTGCATGAAGTGCCGGATTCTCCTAATGCGAATATCATGCCGATTCCAGAATCTTTGCTGAAGTATGCAGATCCTGAGAGTGAGAATGTGAGGTTATATAGAATAGATCATGCTCCGATAGAGACCTAGGAACCGGGATCTCTTAGCCCAGGAGCTTTAAGGATAGAGGAACCTCAGCAAGGGGCTGAAGTTCTAGTTGCCCATTCTGAGAGTGAGGGAGAAGGTAGTGTGAGGGGTGGTGAGGAAGAAGCCGAAAAGTCAGATTCTGAGAGCACATTGTCTGATATTCAAGAAGAAGAGGGAGAAGGGGATGATGATGATGATGATGGTGATGATGGAGGTGATCATCATGAGGGAGGGGGAATGATGATTGATATTGTACAAATAGCTAAAGAGAGTGTGAGGGATACCCTAAGCCTAGAAATCCGGGAATTAGCCACATCCACTGTTAGCTCTCCTATGAGAGTTAGCATTGAACAAGTCAATATCCCACTGACAATTGCACACCTAACTATCCACTCGGTCTCCTCTCAACAGGAGACTGTTTCAATTGAACAGGGATGAACCACAAAATCCATCCGAAAGTCACTTAGACTTGATGGATATTTGTTAGAATATGTTTTTGATTGATGAAATATCAAAGTCTAAGGACTGTTTTTGTAATTTCCTTAAAGTGTGTAAATATGTATAAATAGTCTTGTTGACTTTCCAATTTGGTAGATCTGTCAGAATATCCTTTTTGTACGATTGGTAATCATTTGGGAGTAGCAGTACTGTACACGAAGAACATTCCCGATATCATTTTGTAATCATCAAGATCATCAATCGAATCATTTGGTTAGTGTTGATTATATTCTGTGTTCTTATTAATTGCGTTTAGTTGATTGAATTGGTAGAAACTTAAATTCACATTTGGTATCAGAGACTTAGGGATGAATCATACTGATTGAGATTGATTTTTTCGTGTTCTTGAGTATTTTTTTTTGGAAAAACCCTAAAATCACGAGGGGTTTTGATTCTGTTGATCATTCTCAGTGTTGATTGGATCGAAGGTTAAGGTTTCAAAGACGAATCAATTGAATATAAACTTGTTTTGATTTTCAAAACACAGAAAAAGATCTAAGCAATTTTCTGAAATTTTGAAAAGTTCAAAAACCGGTACTGTTTCATTGAAAAAGTCTGGTTTAGATCCATTTTTGCATAAAAGTGCTTAACACAAAGTGTTTGTATTCAAAAACCTTACCTTCAATTACAATTTGAATGAAATTGGGTAAAATTTGGTTTTAATCTGAAATTCAGACTTGTAAAACCTGAAAATACTAAGAAACTCGAAATATACACATCCTGTGTGTAATTCGAGTTGAATACCTTAGTAATTCGAGTTGAGTACTTTAGTAATTCGAGTTGAGTACATTAGTTAATCAAGTTGCTTATCTTAGGAATTCGAGTTGTGTATAACTAATATTCAAGTTGACAAACTCATTCGTGTTTCTTATAAGACTCATTCGTGTTTCTTATAAGACTCATTCGTGTTTCTTATAAGACTCATTCGAGTTTCTTATAAGACATTCGATTTTCTTATAAGACATTCGAGTTATGCAAGAAACATTCGAGTTTTGTATAAGACATTCAAGTTTTTCTGTAAGACTCATTCGAGTTTTATAAAAGACTGATTCGAGTTTTATAGAAGACAGATTCGAGTTTCATAAAAGACTGATTCGTGTTGTGTACAAGACACATTCGAGTTTGGTATAAAATTCAAGTTTTCATATACTCACTCGAGTTTTGTCATATACTCATTCGAGTTTGATCACACACTCATTCGAGTTTGATCACACACTCATTCGAGTTTGATCACACACTCAGTCGAGTTTGATCACACACTCATTCGAGTTTGATCAAACACTCAATCGAGTTTCAGTGAAAGAATCAATCGAGTTTCAACATAAACTTAATCGAGTTTTACACTACATTAATTCAAGTTTCACTCGTAACACAAGAATCATTCAAGTTTGTCTCACACATTAATCCAAACACAATTAACTGTCTGAGTTAAACTGCTTATTGCTACTAACAAGTCATTGTGTTGTAGATTTCAGTACTAATCTGTGTTTCAAGGTGTGATCAAACTTTTCAATCTCATTCGGAGTTCATTTGATCTTGGTAAAAGTTTCCCAACGATCAATCAACATGTCTAAAGATGCACTTGCTATGGGATCAGAAACCAAACCCCCAATCTTATACAGGGGAGAATATGTCCAATGGCGGGAGCGGTTTCTTGAATTTATAAGTTTCCATGATTTGTCTGAGGAAATGCTGAAATCATTAAATGACGGACCAGCAATTTTTATGGAAACGATCCCAGGAGTACCAACTGGCAATCCCCCAATACCACCGAGAACTGTTGAGGTCACAAACCTAACAGAGGCCCAGAAAAAGAGAAAGTTAGGGGACAAGACTGCCAGAAAACTATTGTTGATCTCTATCCCCAATGAAATATACACTTGTCTGACAAATAAAAAGACTGCAAAGTCTATCTGGGATGAAGTATGCAAAATCATGAGGGGATCAGACAGAGCTGCTACTAATAGGGCTAGGAATAGTCTAATGACGTTTGAGAACTTCAGAGCTCGTGAAGGTGAGCTTTTGGAAAACACTTACCTCAGATTTGTGAATCTGGTAAGTGAAGTAAAAAGAAATGGAGTCACAAAGTCCAACTTGGACATCAATGTCAAATTTTTAAATGTACTAAATCCAGAATGGGAAAAATATGCTATGATCATCCAACAAACGAAAAATATAGAGGAGATGGATTTTCATATGCTATTTGAAAACCTCAACAACTACCAAGAAGTTGTTTTGAGGAAAATATCTGGAAAGAAGAAAGCGGAAAAAGAAACTGCTGATCCACTAGCTCTACTGGCGGAGAAAAAGTATAAATACAAGCTGAAAAAGGAAAAGAGAGCAGTAATCAGCAGCACATCTTCTGAATCAGAATCATCAGATTCATCTGCAGATTCAGAGGTTGAAGAGATGAAAAAGCAGATGGCACTGCTTACAAAGGCATTTCAGAAGAAATTTTACAGGAAGCCAACAAACAACAAAATGCGCTACAAAACAGGTTCAAGAAAAGTTGAGAAAAAGGATAAATATGAGAAAGCTGGAGAAAGTAGTACACGAAAGTCTGACAAATATGAGAAGTCAGATAAATCAGCCAAGAAGGAGTCGGAGCAGAAATGCTATAACTGTGGAAAACCAGGTCACTATGCCAGGGAATGCAGATCACCTGTAGTCAAAAATTCAGACTACTACACAAGAAAGGCACTCTTGGCCAAAGAGAAAGAGTCAGGCAAAGCTCTGATGGCAGAGGACGATCATTGGTTACAGTTATCAGAAGACGATGATATCTTGGATGAAGATGCACATATTTGTCTAAAGTCTGAAATTCTCAATGAATCTGAACTAAGTGAATCAGCTATGATAGCTGAAGATGAGGTGTGGGTTGGACTGACAGATGAAGAGGATGCAGATAGGAGAAGAATCTGAGTCTGATGAAGAAGAAACAACAGAAGAAGTTGCATTAATGGCATCTGGCCAAAATAAAGCTGAAAATGAGGAAGATTCAGAGTCTGATAACTCAGAGGATTCAGAAGGACCGGAGGTAAATTCTATTTCAGATTCTGATATTGACGACTCATGCATATTAGAAGAAAAACTAACTAATATGGCTTTCATGCTTAAAAAGTTTGAAAAATCCTTAAAAGCAGAAAAGAAAAAGGTTCATTCTTTGGAAAACAAACTTCTAAATGAACACAATTTAGTTCTAGATTTTTCCAAAGATAAAGCCTTAGCCTTACGAGCTGTCTTAGACTTACAAGATAAGGAAACAGAACTTCAAAGCAATATCCTTAATCTGAATCACAAAATATCTGATATACAAGAAAGTCTGCGAATAGCTGAGTTAGAAGCCTCAAACTTTTCTGTAAAATATCATGCCATATTTGAAGAGAGAACTAAACTATATGAGAAAATAAAACAGATGGAGGATGAATTTATTAAAAGAGGGCAAACAGATCAAACAATATATTTAAATCAACCAAAAGATACAGAGTTTTACAACTCTAAATCTGGTATTGGTTGGGAAAATCCTAAATATCTGACAAAAGCTATATCAAATTCACCAACACTATACGATGTCAGATACATGAATCTAGGATTAAAAATGACATTCATGAAAGCATCTGAAGAAGTAGAATCTAGCGAAGAAGTAAAAAGATTAAGATCAGACAAAATGCAAAATTATATTGATTATACAAAGATAAATGAAACAAGCAACATTATTGATACTAAAGAAGAGTTAATTAAAACTTATTCTGAAAAGAATTTGTCTGAATTACCATCTCAGTCTCCAAAATTATATTTACCAAATTCAATTTTAGAACAGATAAATTCTGATTTAGAATTGAAAATTAAGAATTTTGAGACAGAGAATGGAACTCTCAAGGAAGAATTAAATAAATTGGAACAAATGTTTCAAAATAAACCAAAACACATTAATGTGTCTGATCCACAATCAACTACTTCTCTAGACTCTATTAATTCAGAGAAAGAATTTGATCTGTACATGCACTCTGATAATAATTCATTAGATCAAATGTTTGGTAAAATCGGTGAATTTATCAAACCTTTGACTAATAAACAATCAAATGGTAATAAAGCACCTGTTAAAATTCTACAAAGAATGGCTACAGAGTCTTTAAAACCATCTGAAAATTCACCATCAATACAACAAAAGAAGGAGAAAACAAAATTTTTTGTTCAATCTCCTAGTTTTGAAAAGGGTGAATCATCTTCATCAACGGATTCTATTGCCCGAAAAGTCAAATCTTCAACAGGTATGAAAAACTTACAGAAGACACGAGTTTCTAAATCCACTAATTCACATACTTCTTTTATGCCAGATATTATTGTGAAAGGGTCGAGAAAACAAGTATGGCGAAAGAAGAAAAGCGAAGAGAAAAACAAAATTATAAAACAAGAATGGCGCGTGAAAGAAAAAATTGTTACAGATAGAATTAGCAAAACTTAACATTCTGTCTGTAATAAGGATAAACTTGTTAATAATTCTTGTATTAAATTTTCAAGAACGAAATTAATTGCTTTGAATTCTTATGTTTGTATGCCTGCCTCTGTGAAAAATAATAAGTTTGTAAGGCAACCAAAGAAAAAGGACCCATTATATGAACAGAAAAAGGTTCCACAGATAAAAATTTCAAAAACAATTCCACCGCGAATTGTACAAAAGTGGATACCCAAAAGAACAGTTCAAAAATGGGTACCTAAAATAAATTCAAACGATAAGCCTAAAGCCATATCAGTTAGAAAAACAAATGATACTATGCATGATTTACCTAAAACAAAAGTACCCAACTACAAGTGGGTACCTCATGTGCTATTACGTTTTATAGGTAAACCATGTCTGGTACCTTGACTCCGGATGCTCCAAACATATGACCGGACAACGAGAAACACTCACGGACTTTGTCGAAAAGTTCTGTGGGACGGTAAGATTTGGAAACGATCAGTTTTGTCCGATCAAGGGATACGGAAGTCTGAAATATGACAAAATCACCATCCAAAAGGTCTTTTATGTTGACGGTCTTGGTCATAATCTATTCAGTATTGGACAACTGTGTGATAAGGGGTTAGAAGTCAACTTCAAAGCCAATCGGTGCAGCATCAGATCAGCAGAAGGAAAAGAAATTCTAGCAGGAAACAGGAAAACAAATCTGTACTCCATTGATTTAGCCTCGATCAATCTGAAGAAAGATGTCTGCTTATTGTCAAAAGCAACATCTAAAACAGCATGGCTGTGGCATCGTCGCCTTTCACATCTGAATTTCAATGAGCTGACCAACCTAGCAAAAGGAGGGTTAGTTAAAGGGCTGCCGGCGCTAAAATTTCAAAAAGAGCAACTATGCGCGGCATGTGAAAAAGGAAAGATGACAAAAGCCACACACAAATCCAAAACAGAACACTCATCCACAAGACCACTAGAGTTACTACATATGGATTTATGTGGACCAATGAGAGTACAAAGTATAAATAAGAAAAGATATGTATTGGTGATAGTTGATGACTATTCACGATACACATGGGTGTTTTTCCTGAAATCCAAATCAGATGCAACCGAATCTATCATAGAATTCATCCGAAAAATACAAGTAAAGTTGCAACTCACCATTCAGACAATCCGTTCAGACAATGGAACAGAGTTCAAGAACAAATCATTAGACTCGTTCTTAAATTCAATAGGAATTACACATCAGTTCTCAGCTGCTCGAACTCCACAACAAAACGGTGTCGTTGAAAGAAGAAATCGGACAATAGTGGAATCAGCTAGGATAATGTTGGCCTACTCCAATTTACCATTGTTCTTGTGGGCAGAAGCGGTTGCAACAGCGTGTTTCACACAAAACCGTTCAATAATAAATAAAAGATTCGGAAAGACTCCGTATGAACTGATCAATAAACGAATACCTAATATTAATTTTTTCCATGTCTTTGGTTGCAGATGCTTTATTTTGAATGATAAAGACAATCTGGGAAAGTTTAATCAAAAGGCGGATGAAGGAATCTTCATCGGGTATTCAAAGGAGTCGGTTGCTTTCCGAGTATACAACAAGAGAACCAAGATAGTCAACGAGAGCGTAAATGTTAAATTTGACGAAGGAGTGGTAATGGCTTCTGAACACACCAGTTCAGGACCCGAACCTAATATGCAGACCTCATTGGAGTCAAATAGACAAAATGCTGAACATAATGAATTAAATAAGTTGTTTGAGAATTTTTATGACGACTATTTTGAAATGCCAAAATCTAATGTTCAAAATTTGGTACCTGATAGGGTCACTGAAGATCCAGTCGTAGTTTCAGATCTTTCTCAACAACAACAACAAAGTTCAGAAGAAACTGGAGAAGCTTCAACAGCAAATGTGCAGTCAACTACTGAGATTGTACAACCAATTGAACCTCCACATGCTTCTGAAACCCCTATTACTTCTGAACAGTCAGAAGCTCCTACTTCAGATGTTCCACCTACAACATCTGTAGTAACTCCCGAACCATATTTAGATCTCAATCCCAACCAAGACCCAATAGAACCATTTCCACATACTGTTAAGTGGACAAGAAATCACCCAATAGAGAATATCATTGGTGATCCATCTTCATCAGTCCAAACCAGAAGGGCTACAATAAATGAATGCTTATTTTCAAATTTTTTGAGTAAAATTGAGCCTAAAAATGTAAAAGAAGCCCTTCTGGATGCTGATTGGATTGTGGCGATGCAAGAAGAACTCAACCAGTTCGAACGGTTAAAGGTCTGGAGACTTGTTGAGCGCCCAAAAGACAAATCCATAATTGGCACGAAATGGATCTTCAAGAACAAGAAAGATGAACATGGTGTCATTATTAGGAATAAAGCTCGTCTCGTGGCCAAAGGATACAGCCAACAAGAAGGGATTGATTATGATGAAACATTCGCACCAGTTGCACGCATTGAAGCTATAAGGATGTTTTTAGCTTTTGCCGCACATAAAAATTTTACAGTATATCAAATGGATGTCAAAACTGCGTTTTTAAACGGGGAGCTAACTGATGAAGTATATACATATCAGCCCGAAGGATTTACTGATTCTTTGAAACCTGATCATGTATATATTTTAGATAAGTCACTGTATGGCCTTAAACAAGCACCTCGAGCTTGGTATGATGCACTTTCAACTTTTCTGTTGAAATGCGGATTTACAAAAGGTGCAGTTGACACAACCTTGTTTATAAAACGTCAGGGGCCAGATATCATAGTTATACAGATATATGTAGATGATATAATATTTGGGTCTACAAATCCAGAATTTTGTAAGAAATTCGCATTTTAATGTCTCAGAAATTCGAAATGAGCATGATGGGTGAAATAAATTTTTTCTTAGGATTACAAGTAAAACAATTAACTGATGGTATTTTTATCAATCAGTCAAAATACATACAAGACATGTTAAAGAAATTTAACATGGTCAATAGTACTCCTATGAAAACTCCCATGGCTCCGGATTCAAAATCAAAACTCGATGCGGACATTTCAGGGAAACCTGTAGATGTAACCCATTATCGAGGTATAATTGGGTCATTAATGTACTTAACAGCTAGTAGACCAGATATTATGTTTGCTACATGTGTCTGTGCTAGATATCAGGCAAATCCAAAAGAATCACACTTAACAGCTGCAAAACGAATTTTAAGATATCTCAAAGGTACTCCAAATCTTGGTTTGTGGTATCCTAGGGAGTCTTCATTTCATCTGACTGCTTTTTCTGACGCTGATCACGCAGGTGATAAGATGGACAGAAAAAGTACGTCAGGAGCAGTACATTTCCTAGGTGACAAACCCGTATGTTGGTCATCCAAGAAACAACATTGTGTTTCATTGTCTACAGCTGAGGCAGAGTACGTTGCTGTATCTTCCTGCTGCTCTCAAGTGTTGTGGATGAAAAGCCAACTGCGTGATTACGGGTTTACACCAAAGAAAATTCCAATATACTGTGATTCTCAGAGCGCAATAGCCATTGCATCAAATCCGGTGCAACATTCAAAAACGAAACACATCGACATTCGGTATCATTTCATTAAAGATCATGTAGAAAATGGAAATATAGAATTATATTTTGTACCTACTGAATATCAACTAGCTGATTTGTTTACCAAAGCGTTAGATGAAAAGCGGTTTAATTTTTTGGTATACAAATTAGGTATGTTGAATCGTTAAGATTTAATAATTCAGTAGTTTTAAAATTATAATTGTAAAATTTCATTTTTAAGTGATTCTTATCTGATGTTGAAATTCATGTATTATAAAAGTTTATATTCTTTGGAATTTAACAAGATCAGGATTGTCATGTGCAGGGGGAGCAGAAAAGCAATTTATCTGATTTTGCATAAATCTGATAAAAATTATCTGTTATTTTGTAGGGGGAGCAGAGCTGAAAAATGAAATAATAAGTTGAGGGGGAGCAACTTTCAGAAATTCAAGGGGGAGCAATTACATTTTGTTAATACTGTTATTTTTTTGTTGATTAATACTTTTATTTTTTTGTTTGTGTGTATTTTTCATTTTATTTTTTTTGTGATGTTCATGTGACATTTTTTTTACAAGAATTTTTTCTTTAGTCCATTTTAAATTTTTTTTGTCTTTTGTTTTTTGTTTTTTTTGTTTTTTGTGTAGTTAAATTTTTTTTTGATATTCAAATTTTTTTTACTCACAAATTTTGATTGAAAAGGTGGTTTATGGGCTAATTTGGTTTAAAATATGGGCCGAGAGTTTGAAATGTTGAAAAATAAAGTGGGCCGGGTAAAAAGTGAATATAAATTTGAATTTTCAAACTCAAATTCACTTTTTCGGAAATTCAAAAATATTTCATCTTCTTCCACAACATTTCTTCACTTCAAAGAAACCTCAAAAACCCACAAACCGACGATCTAATTTCATCAATATTGTGAGTCAAGCTTTGTTTTTCTTTATTATTTCAGTTTATTTGAGCATATTATCAGTGTATTTGTTTGAATGTTATTATGTGTTCGTATGTCAATATTTTTTTTGCATTCATGGCCGTTAATGGTGAATTGTTTGAATGATACTTGAAACTGAAATTAAGTGTGTGTTGTTTTTCATAATGATAATTAGACTATGAATCTGAAGTTTCATAAGTTGGTTTTAAATCACACACACACAATCATCGATTTTTCAATAGAACAGTTTCGCATTTTTGATTTTTCTGAAATTTGAATTTTTAACAACTTTAAAGTTGTTTTTGTTCAAGGTTCAGTAAAACAAATATGTTTAAAATGCATTTTTGAGGGGGGTACAAGTTTTTATACACTGAAACATAGCCCTGAACTCAAATTCATAAAATCAGTGTTCTGGACTTGTAACAAAAGCAGATAGATATTTCTCGAATAAAGCTTCATTCGAGTTGAATGAAAGTGTTATTCGAGTTGATTGACAGTTCCATTCGAGTTGTGTCAAAGAGTCATTCGAGTTGAATGACAGAGTCATTCGAGTTGTATATGTAAGTCATTCGAGTTGATATGTATGTCATTCGAGTTGCCTGTATAGTCATTCGAGTTGCCTATATGTGTCATTCGAGTTTCATCTGAGAGTAATTCGAGTTGAATCATGACTCATTCGAGTTGATGTATATTAAACTCAGAGTTAATCGAGTTTACTACACATTATATTCGAGAAAGAAGTGTGCTTTATGCGAGTTGTCTAGTGTATCAAACACTTAGAAAATTTTCAGCACATAGTTTAGGACATATATATATATCGAGTTTTACATATCATCATTCGAGAAAACTCAAAGACTGATTCGAGTTGAATCACACTTAATTCGAGTTGTATATAGGCTTATTCGAGTTTCATTGACTCATTATTCGAGATTTACAGAGTCTTATTCGAGTTTCATAGATTCATTATTCGAGATTTACAGAGTCTTATTCGAGTTTCATAGACTCATCATTCGAGTTGTCTAATGTATCATCCGACATAGATCAAGCATAATTCGAGAAACTTGTTATTTCATTCGAGTCTAATCAGAAATTTTTTCTAAGTGTGAGATTTTTGTGTTTTAAGAAAAATGTCACATTTTTTAAGAAATTGTTATAAATTTGTGTTTTTCTAACATTGGTCTCTAAACGATTGACTTTGGAGTCCTTTCAATAATTTTCAAATATTGTCAGGAATCCCGATGCTTTAAAAAGAAAATCACAAGTTTTTGCAATTTCTGATAAAATGTTACAAGTTTTTCTATATTTTGAAGGTGGTCATTTGTGTACTTGATAAGTCTAACATGATTTTATTTTTTACAGGTGTTCAAATGGCATCCCCAGTGCAATCCCAAAATTCAAATTCCTCTGATTCCCATTCATCGTCAAATCATACCCTTCTTTCTACCCCAGTCAGATCAACCTCAGTGGCCCGTTCCTCACAAACACATATTATCCCAGACAATCAACTTGTCAAGCCAAAACATTGCCTTCCTTTCAGGGACAATAACCACCGTTTAGATTCCAAAGTTATAAAAGTAAGCCATCCTATCATTGTGGACATTCTAAAAGGCCATCCTCTTGGTTATCTGCTTCAGTATAAGCCGTCTATTCCACAAGTATACTTACAACAATTTTGGCACACTGTCAAATTTGTTCCTGCGGACGGTAATCACCACTTTAAAGTGACAATTGATCAATTCAAGACAAAGATCACTCTTGCAAGGCTACGTCACAATTTATTTCTTCCACGACGAATAGACACTGTGAACTTTCCAGAGTTAGCAGATTTTGAGGATTTTGTTTCTGATGAAGAGCTTGTCCATGATTTGATTTGTCTAGGCTACTCAAAGCCACTTCCGAAGAGTTCCAAATTTCACAGAAATGGATTAAATGGCGAATGGTACACATTGTTTGGTATCATAAATCGTTGCATGACTTCAAATCATACGGGAATTGATCGATGTAGCATTCATTGCCTGCGGATATTTCATGGGATCGCATTCAACAAGCACTATGACTTTGCTCAGTGTATCTGGGAAGATTTAAAGGAGATTGTACTTGCTAAAACCACAAACAGAGCAAGGAAGTTCATTCCACTTCAAAGGTTTATTCAGATTCTTATCCGAGGGATCTTAAGGGCTAATGATAATATTCCAAAGAGAGCCAATTCTCAAAGATGCCCAGACTATGTTATGATGAGTTTGCATGAAGTGCCGGACTCCCCGAATGCCAACATAATGCCAATTCCAGAGTCATTACTCAAATATGTTGATCAAGAGAGTGAACATGTGAAATTGTATCGCATAGATCATGCTCCGATAGACACCCAAGAACCGGGTTCTCTTAGCCCAGGAGCTTTAAGGATAGCGGAACCTCAGCAAGGGGCTGAAGTTCAGGTTAGTCGTTCTGAGAGTGAGGGTGAAGGAAGTGTGAGGGGAGGTGAGGAAGAACAAGAGAAATCTGATTCTGAGAGAACTCTATCAGAT
>JAANYP010000523.1:297490-319723 GCA_020465985.1 Centrapalus pauciflorus
AACAAGGTTATGTTTTAGCCCACCCACATAGGCTATCTTTTCGACAGCTGCAGCACCAGCTTTAGAGTTTCAATATCCCTCAGTGGATCCCTGTACATTGTCACCAAAGGTGACTTTTGGCCCTTTTTCAAGCCTGAGTTCACTCAGCAATTCTTTACAACCTGTCATGTGCCCTGAGCAGCCACTGTCCAAGTACCAAACTTGGGAAGGTTGTTTTTCCTGCAAAGTGATAAGAGAATTATTAGTCATTTTTAGGGGAACTCATCACAGAGATGAGTTCTCCTACTTCATCAACATTTGTTGATGGATTTGAAATATCCACACTAATATTTCCCTATCCTGAAATGGTAATCAGCTTGAATACATTCTCATCAGTAACTCGTGCCATTTCCAACACTGCCTGTGACAGCTGTGAGAGAAAAACAGAGTTAACAGGCCTCTGTCCTCAGATTCAGGACAGTCCTGGGCCAGATGTGTCTTCTTCCACATTTTGTAACTATTTTCCTCTTTTTTAAGTATTTTTTGAAGAGTCCTTCAGGAAAACACATTCTGAGCTATTTTTGGTTGATCTTTCAGCAGGTTTAGATTCTTTGTTGAATCAACAGCTTGTGTTGGAGATTTCAATAGCCAAACTTTGACTGTCTCTCTATCTTTCCTCTTTTTGGGAGGACAGATGTCAAAGACCGGAAGCTTGTTAGCTTTTGAGCTTCACTGTTTTGGACAAACCTTATTCCCAGTTGTCTCAGTTTTGAGCAATGGCTTTTGCCTTTGCCCCTACTGATTGTGATTTTGCTGCTATCAGCATACTCACTGTGTCTGGTTTGAAAAACTTATTTTCATTTAAAACCAATTTACACTATGATTTGAAAACTTATTTGAAATCACAGCAGTTTTGTTTTCAACATGAGACTTACCCTTGTTAAACAGGCTGCTTTACTTTTTTGAAAACTTGTTTTCACAAAGTGTTTTAGCATCAAAGGATTAACATGCTTTTTACCAACAGCTTTGGACTCAGAACCTGTTTTGTCAACAGGTTTAGCATCCACAGCTTCAGTTTGAACATGGTTTCCTTTCTTTTGCTTGTGTGAGCTAGCAAAGCACTTAGCAGGCTGTTTTGGAGAACAAACTCCAACATCAGCTTTTGAGCTGAGTTCACACAAGCTGTCAGTATTTTGAGGCCTGACAAACCTGTTTGTTGAGATTAGTTTACCATTCACATTTTGAATGAATGTATTTGGAAGTTCACCAAGAGTGGATAAATCTTTTTTCAGATTACTTATCTCAACAATAGGAAGCTTTGCTGTGTCAAGATCCCCTCCAAGATAGGCTGGATTTTGTGCAGGATCTGTTGACTTATACAGTGGCTGATTTTTGTGCAATTGGCACCAAGAATTCTCAACTATTTTTGAAGCTTGGCATGCTTTATATCTGTTTCTCTCTTTTCTTTCCGTAAAAATAGAGTTGAAACCGGTGTTTTTAATTCATCCAAGCTCAGTTTTCCACTTATGGAAACTGTCCAGTTTATTGGATTAGCTTTTAAGATCCAGCTTTAAAGCTTAGAGATTTCAAGATAGTAAAGCATCCATGTTCTCAACAGCAGCTTCGAACGTCAACAAGCTATATTCAACATTTTAACTTTTTCTCAGACTGTAAAGCCAAAAAATTTTGTACGTTATACATCATAGTAGGATTCCAGTTCTCTAAGCTGCTGAAGGCTTCAGCTTCAGCCATATCCTGTTTGAACCTGCTTGTTGATGGGACATCAGTGTTGGCCATCAGACATTGATTATCTTCTTCATCAGATGATGAATCAGATTCCTCCCAGTCACATGTCTCTGCCATAAGTCCCTTTTGGCGATTGGAAGACACTGAGTTTTCCAATTTTCTCAGCTTAGCCATGGCCATAAGGTACTTAACCCTATAGCCATCATCCTTGTTAGTCTTGTTGGGTTTGGATGACTGACAACAGCTTTTCGCCCCACAGTCCAGCAGCTATGTGACATTTTGGCCAAGCACTTGAAGCACTCGCTTTGGATTTGTCAATGCTTCTTTTCTTTTTACCAGCACTTGAACCTCCTTGCAGTCATGTTTCTTCCAAACCTTTTCCTTGTTGAACCTTTTGCCCAAGCATGGCTTTATCATTTGCTCATCATCTTGTTCAGCAAGATCTGCAGCATCTTCTTCGTCTGACACCTCCTCCTTTTCATCATCCTGTTGATCAGGTTGAATGAAACACATACTCACCTGTGATTTTACAGGCTGTCTTCACATTAGCCACAAAGGCGCACCCTCTTCTGGACATTTTCCAAGGCATTTCTCTTTTGTTGCCTTGATTGTTCATCATTCAGTAAGGATCCATACAGATTGACTAGATCCATACTTCTGATAGTACATGAGTTCCTTAGAATTGTTGAGAAGTAGTTCCACTCTTCAGGTAGAATGTCCAGAAATTTATTCACCAGGGTGAGACTGTCCTTAGTGATCCCAACAGCTTTGAGATCATTCACTAAAGCAGTAAACCTGGTGTAAGTTTCAGTGAGAGTCTCCTTTGGTTTAGCAAAGAAAAGTTCATACTGTCTAACAAGATTGTTGATCCTGTTGTACAGTGTGATTGTGGGTCCATCATAGACAGTACACAAAGTATCCCACATTTCTTTTGCTGTCTTCATTTTCTCAACCTGTTTGAACACATCATCAGGAAGAGAAATGACCAGATTGTTTCTGGCCTTTGCATCCAGAGCCACCAGTCTCTTGTCTTCATCAGACCATTGAGCTTTAGCTTTCTCAAAGGTCCTGATTTCAGGAGCAGATCCTTCAACCGCTGGAGTTATGGTAGTAACAGAGGTTGGCAAATAGGGAACCTCCATCACTATCTCTGGCAGTTGTACAATCCAGATTCTCTAAAATAGCAGGATCAGTTTTCTGCACTTCCCCAACCAGAGAAGTTTGATGATTAAATTTGGGAGGTTTGCCCATAGAGCCATTGTCATAGTAAGAAGAATTTGCAGCACTGTTGTCCATGGAAACTTGGGAGAATGAGAGATCTAGAATGACACACACTCTAAACTGCTCTGATACCAGTTGTAGGTCCCGAGAGGTTCCCAAAGTATATAGTAATAAGCTGTAGAGGGGGGGTGAATACAGCAATTTAAAAACTAGACACTCTTTTCTCAATGTTTGTATGTATTATCAACAATTTGTTAATTACAAACAAGCTTGAATGCGGAATAGTTCAAGCTGAGATGACAGATACAACAGTATGCTTACTAGTCTAAGACAGACTCAAACTAGTATACAATGAATACACTCACTAAGAAGCACTCACTGTGTTTACAAGACTTAAAGGAACGGCTTATGTAAAACAGCTTATACACACAGATGCTGGTTTACACAGAAGGTTTGCATGCATGAAAATCACACTTGCACGTTCACTCTTGGGTTTCAGTACTTAGCTTTCTACACACTTCTTTCTGACCTTAGAAGCTTCCTTTTATACTCACTTAGAGGATCTAAGAGAAACATCTTCATCGGACGGAATGAAAAAAGGAGAAGTCTTGTTGAAAAGACAACATAACCTTTTCTGCACTTTTCTGAAAAGCAGACTTGTCTTCACATGTGCAGAACTTTTGTCTTTTTACTTTGTCTACTGTTGCATTGCCTTTAACTAATTTAGGAATGTCAACTTTGCGTCTTTCTTCCTTGTAAAGGCCTATTTTGATATAAGAAAAAGGTCTGTCACCCTTTTTCAAATAACCTTTTGTCTTCATGTTACAGAACAGCTTGGGCAGGCTAAGCATTTCTGTTTTCCACTTTGTCTTCGACTTTGTAAACTGATCTTGTAGTCAAAAACAATACATGATGACTTGGAAACATATTCCATAAAGTGTTTAGCCTGTTCACAAAGAACAGGTTCTGTTCACAAAGAACAGAACACTTTAAAAATGCCCAAGCTGCTCAACAGTGTAGAGCAGCGTAGACAGTTTATGTCCAGCCTGTTCAGCAGACAGAGCAGCTTGGACAAACTGTCTAAGTTGCAACACATGCAACATATAGAACAGCTTTAGACTGATATTGCAAATCATTTTCAGGTTTCAATAAGACATATAACAGGCCTTAAATTCAACCTTCAAATGCATCAACAGGTTTGATTATAAATCTCCCCCTCAGATGTAGAACAGGTTTGACTGAGGCCTTTTTGTGCCTAACAACAAACAAATGCATCTTTGAAAGTGCATAATTTCTTTGAGTTCTATTATAAATAAATAAATAATATAATATAGTTCTTTCTATATAAATGTTGAGTCCATATGCATATAGTTCTTTCAGTTTTTTTTTAAAACAAATATTTAAAGTGTATTTTTGTCTTTTATAAATAAAGAATATAATATAATAGAGTTCTTGAAGTTATTTTATAAATAAATATTTAGAGTGTATTATTTATGTATATGAAAATCATTTTGTTGGAATCTAACAAAAACCATGTCACTTATAAATAGTGACTATTAGCATAAATAATTAAGTACATATTTTTATTAAGAAAAACTTATATACTTGATTTCTTTGAGTTCTAGATATAAATAAAAAATATAATATAATAGAGTTCTTTTATAAATAAATAATATTTACAGTTTATTGTTTATGTATATGAAAATCATTTTGAGTTCTTTTATAAATAAATAATATAATATAATCGAGTTGTTTTATAAATAAATATTTACAGTTTATTATGTATGTACATGAAATCATTTTGTTAAAATATAACAAAAATTATGTGCATTTTCAACAGTGACCACTAACATACATACATATTTTTTTTTAAATTTAATTGGAATAATTATATTTTAGATAATGTTTTTTTCAATACAGTAAATATTAAATATCGTTAATGTTTTTTAATTTATTAATTTGTGCATTATAAATAAAAATATATTCATAAATATCTATATCATGTCATTTTATAATAGTGATTATAAATATAAATATATAAAAATTTTGTTCAAACAAAAATTTTAATATTTTAAATCATTTTTTTATATAATTATGTATTCATGAAATAGTTATATCATGAATATCTTTTTTATGTACATATTTATCCATTATCAATTAGTAATTTACAATTAATTACTAATTATGTTTCTGTTCGTTACTTAATTTGTGATGAAAATATGTTTTCATAAAATACAAGGTATTATTGCACAAAAACTTCTGAATTCATTTTATTGAAGCCAACACAATTCACCACTACTTAAGTGCTATTATTGAAGTTATTAATGCACAACAATTTGATACGTATTCTAACTTGATTATTTAATGACTATTATTTAACTCATTAATGTCAATAATTTCTTACATTTTCACTTATCTATATATATACTAAAGATTTATAAAAATACTCTATTTATTTGAAATAAATGTCATAAAGAATTACTACATAAACCATTCAATTGACATTAAAATTGCTCTATTTAATTATATACTCAATATTTAAAAATTCTTATAATAACAAAACCATCTAACCTTTTAATTTTCTTATTAATTAATTCCTACACGATATCGATGTGTACACATTTAAAAGTGTTATGCTTGTTGTTTATTAATCAGTCTTTGTGTTCTTATAATGGCTCCTACCCGATGTAATTCATTTTAGCAATCTAACAACTAATCAAGTATGCTCACAAGTATGAAGTTAATGACTCACTCACATGCATAGGTTTTCAATGATTTTTTTTCCTACAATCACTAAGAAACCCGTCACAAGTCATTAATTTTAAATTTGAATTTGTAGGTGGAACTGCTAGCGATTTCTTGGTAGTCTAGACTATAGTGACCATCATGAGTTTCAACCCGAGGTATTTAATTTTCAAATAAATTTACATACTAATTTCTAGAATCAAATTATTTAGTAAGCTAATGCTTAATTTAGGACATCAACATTGTAGTGTAACATTTTCAAATGATTGTATTTTTTTAGTTATTGATTAACAATATACAAAGATCATTTGCCCATAGTATTAATTGTGAAGATACATAATATTATTAATTTTCAAATTCAAGTTTTCATCACATGTACGAGCGGCTATGAATGGTTTCGCTCAAGTGTATCATACTCATGTTTTCCTAATCACATAATATATTTCTTTTAATGATCGTCCATCTTATATTTTAAGGACGTATATTACCTTATTTAATTAACCTTAATCGATATACTTATCCTATTATATTTATTTTTATTTGAGTTTCTTTCACAAGTACCCATCTTTTTTAAAAATAATTATTTTGATTTGAAATTTTTGCATAGATGTCCATATATTTTTATATGTGTTGCGTTATAATTCTCATTCTTTTCATACATGTATATTTGGATTATTTGTACGGATATTTGTTATTTATCTAAAATTTCATAGTCTTTTAATGTATGGTTTGGATTCGCATTCAATATATTTATTAAGAGAGATCTATACAATGTATTGGTTTTACGTCACGTAATAAAACTAATACACTAATTAAATTACTTATTATACGGAATACATTATTAAGACCTTAAAATTAATCCGAACTTTTAATTTAATGTGCTTTAATTTATATGTAATATTAGCATGGATAAAATCGTATAAAAAACTTTCAACTCCTAAAGTAATAAGTAATAATATTGTTAATATAAATTTAAAGTTATAATGATTTACTTAATTTTAGTTAAATATTTAAACCATAATTAAACCTTGATATATATAATAGTAATTATGATTTGTAAAAATTATAATTTGTAGTAATCATATCGATCTTAATAACATAGGTTATTAAAGAGATACGTAGTAGCTATTACATATTTCAAAGTAAAAATGAATTTAAAAATCCCAATATATATTTTTATTTTTAGTGAAGCACTTCAACATTTGGGATGATTAAAGTCCAAAGTTTTATAAAACTAAATGATTAAATTACATGGCATATATATTTTTTTATATGTGTAATTCATTCTAACCTTCATTTTTTCATATCATATAAACTTTTAATATCTGTCCATTTGCATTTGTTTTTGATATTGCAAACAAAATTTCACACTAATATATGAATTCAAATAGATATGTTAATAATATACTATAGTAAAACCCAAGGCGAATCGTTTAGTTGCGGTAAGAGTTTATATGCCAACCGCTGTTTTATGTGACACTATCTAGAGTAACAAATGCCTAATGACTTAAAATTGACATGTTTGAAGACAATAACAGTCAAACGCTACATACAAAATACAGTCTATAAAATGACTTTTAATACCTATGTTTATAGTCAATGTACTCGGTACTCACATACCAATAATCTATGAAGAATTTTCATTGAACTTATAATTTAATATTTTAACTTATTATGTGTATGACTATTAATTTAGTATATTGGTTTTATATTATCATAATATCGAGATAGCAAGTTGTAAGTTAAATTACCTAGCCTAAAAGACTTTTTATTTTTTAATTTTTTTACACGTATTATCTTCAGACATCTTTCACATGCATTAATCTAAGTTTTTTTTAATGTCATTTAACAATTTTCTTTTCATTACTATTATGACACCTTTTGTATGGTCTTAATATAGTTGATTATGCACACAAATTTGTTTGGCGATACAATTTGATATGATATTTGTCAATCTAAAGTTTATATAGTGGCCCTAACAAACATACATTTTTTATAATTACATAATATTTTAAATAAAAATCAATTAGCCCGGTGCATCGCACGGGCCGTCATGACTAGTATACTATAAAAGTTGAGCCCATGTAATAAATTTTCATGTAATTAATGATATTATTTATATTAAATGGTAATACTAATTTATATGAAAATGAGTATACATATCTATTGAATCTTGTGTCATGTAATTAATGATATTATTTATATTAAATGGTAATACTAATTTATATTAAGGTTTAATGATAATTATGTTTATAAAATATCTTTGGCCAGACATTTCCTCAGGTTGCTCACATGAAATGTATCATGAACTCCAGCCAACTCGGGAGGCAGTCTCAATTTGTACGCCTGATCTCGAACTCTGGCTATAATCTCGAACGGACCGATGTATCGCGGACTCAGCTTACCTCTGTGTCTGAGTCTGATAACCCCTTTCCATGGCGATACTTTCAGCATAACGCGGTCCCCGACACTGAACTCAAGCTCAGTCAGACGACGATCGGCATAACTCTTCTGCCGGCTTTGCGCCTCTCTCATATGCTCACAAATGACTGCCACCTTGTCGCTCGTCTCCTGTAGTAACTCAGGCCCACTGATAGGTCGCTCGCTGACCTCGCCCCAACACACAGGGGTTAGGCACTTACGCCCGTACAGTGCCTCGAATGGAGCCATCTTGATGGAGGTATGGTAGTTGTTTGTACGCAAACTCGACCAACGACAAGTGGACGTCCCAACTACCACTGAAATCAATCGCGCACGCTCGGAGCATATCCTCGAGAGTCTAATTCGTACGCTTTGTCTGCTCGTCTGTCTGAGGTCTACACGTTGTACTCAACTGAACTCTCGTCCCCAACTCGCGCTGAAAACTCTGCCAGAACCTCGATGTGAACCGCGTATCTCTGTCAGACGTGATTGACATCGGAATGCCGTGCCTCGAAACCACCTCATTAATGTACAACCGAGCCAACTGATCCATAGTAATGGTGCCCCGAACCACTAGAAAATGAGCACTCTTCGTCAACCGATCTACTATCACGCAGATCATCTCATTGCCTCGAACCGTGCGTGGAAGTCTGACGATAAAATCCATCGTGATATGATACCACTTCCACTCGGGGGTCTCTAGAGGCTGCAGATGCCAGTGAGGCTTCTGATGCTCGGCCTTAACTCGCAGACAAGTCAGGCACTCTTCAACATATCGGCTCACATCTCTTTTTATCCCAGGCCACCAGTAAAACTCGCGCAGATCTTGATACATCTTGGTGCTCTCGGGGTGGATAGACAGTCTCGAACGGTGCGACTCATCTAGAATCAACTGCCGTAGATTACCGACTCTCGGAACCCAAACCCGATCATGAAACACATACAAGCCTCTGCTATCTCTGTTCAACACATCAAGCTGTCCTGTAAGCCGCTCCCTCTTCACATTCTCTGCTCGTAGCCCCTCTAACTGAGCCAATCTCAGACTGTACACAAGAGTCGACGTGACCTCGAGCCTAGCTGCTCGGGAAACCACTGTCTGGCCGCACGCCTTGCGGCTCAGTGCATCGGCCACCACATTGGCCCTTCTCGGATGGTACCGAATCTCGCAGTCATAATCCTTCAGTAACTCGAGGCTGTGCCGCTGTCTCATATTCAGCTCTTTCTGACTAAACAGAGAATGTCGGCCTGTCTGGCTGTCATCCAATCCATACCCACTATCACGTCGAAGCTGCTAATCTCTATCGGTAGCAGATCAATCAGAAACCGGTGAGCATCAATCTCTAAAACACAATCTCTAAACACCCGGCTCACTAATGTCGTACTACCATCAACCCTCTCAACAACTAACGGAACAGATAAAGCAGTAGAAGGCACAGAAAAGTATGCACAAAACACAACAGATACATACGAGCGATCCGCTCCAGAATCAAACAATATACGAGCACTAAGCCCGTTCAGAATGCACGTACCAGATACTACATCGGTAGACTCACGGGCCTCCTCTGCCGTAGCCTGGAATACTCTGCCCCGACCTCTAGGTGCTGACTCACGGCGGCTCGAAAGATGCGGGCTCTGCTCTAGCACTGCTGGTACTCGCTCCCTGTATAGCTGGCGGCGCATCTGGACAATCTCTGGCTATGTGACTAGGCCTCCCACAGCGGAAGCACAGGGAATCTCTCGAAGTACAAGTGAAAGAAGTGTGGCCATACTGTCCACAACGGTAACATCGAGGCTGCTCCGGCATGCAAGAACCGGAATGACGATGGCGGCATCTCTGACAGTCTCTCTCCCCGGCTGAACTATCTGTCCGGCTCCCTAATGGCTGGGACCCCTGCCCCACGCTGCTCTGGCTCTGACTGGGAGCACTATAATGGGAAGTTTGACCCTGACTCTGACCTTCCGTCCCTGATCCCTGATACTGACCCGACCTCCTGGATCTGCGGTCTCTGCCCCTATCTCGATCTCTGCGGGACCTTGAACTCTATCCCTGACTCTGCTGCGGCTCAGGCTGACTCTCTCTCTGAAAATCCTGAGGCTCTCGATAGTAGCTATGAGACTGCTCGGACGTCTCTGTTCTCTGTCTCTGGGCTGGAGGATGACCCCTCTGCCTCTCAATCTCTCTCTCTTTCGAACTCGAGCCAACTCCAAGGCTCTCGCAAACGTAGGGGTGTCATGAAGTCCCACAAACTCTCGAATATCGGATCTCAACCCATCAATGAAGGCATCAGCCTTACGAACTTCTGAATCCACATTTTGGGGTGTAAACTGGGCATACTCATTAAAATGATCTACGTACTGCTAAACCGACATGCTGCCCTGCTAGAGGTGTAAGAAACGACGCTCCATTTCCCGTCGCTCATCACGGGGAATGTACTGCAACTCAAAGATGGCACGAAACTGCTCCCACGACATGGCATACGCTGCAGCAGTAGTCATGGATGACTCAATGGACTTCCACCACTGTGAAGCCCTTCCTCTCAGCAGATAGGTCGCATAACCGACCATATCACGTGGATCGACATAGGTGACTCGGAAAGCCGCCTCTATCTCTCTCTCCCAAGCCATAGCTGCACCCGACTCACCACCGCCTCGGAACTGAGGTGGGACTCCTGTCATGAAGTCCTTAAAGGACCCACCTCGTGGAGAAGAAGAAGAAGATGCCCCAACCCCTGTCTCAACACTATTAACTGGCGGAGGATCCGATCTCTGACGCTGATCCCTTTCTCTGTAGAACTCAGTCAGAACTGCTAACATCTCTGATCGACGGATATACTCGTCCCCCGCTGGCCTCTCGGGCCCTGGACCCTCTCCATGATCTGCAATAACTACCTGCACATATCACAAAGAAAAGATAACAGATTGACCACCCAGCGTTATACAATAAGCTAGGTCAGTTAATTCCGCTAAACTCAGTCTCTGGGAAGAATCCCACGGATCTGAACACGGTAAGAGCTCAAGCATCCACTGATATTCAATACTGAAACCACAAGCTCTGATACCAAGCTGTAACACCCACATTTCTCACACAAATGCCACGTCAATAAACAATCATAAGTGGCAATATCGCAATCATCTCAAGGAACACATGTCACAGGATTAGCGTGGAAAACACTGTTAATTAAAAATTTAATACACATATCGTCATACATCATGTCGCATGCCAATACAACACATACACAACTGAATTATCTGATAAACACTAACTACCGATAGCTAACACCATACCGATCAAGTACAAAATACAGATAACAGTTCCCAAAGTCTAAAATCAAAATCTGACAAGCACCCACAAACTCTGACTACTTCGGCAGCTGCTACTGTGACTGCGATCCCACGGTATGACTGCCTGAGACACGGAAGACTCGAAAACGTAAGCTGGGAAGCTCGTGAGTACGCGAGGGTTAGACTCTGCAGATAAGAACACATAATATGCACAACACAAAGCTTAACACATATACCACAGGATCAATTCACAACACACATCTCTGCTCAAATGGGGACGCCGTTCCCCAGCTAACAGGCCGCACACAGCAGCGGTTAGCTCACAATAGGCACAGGAGCGACCTGGCGTTAACACTGCTGTATAGATACAGTCTCATACTTCATGACTGGTTAGGGACAGTCAGCCTGCGCGATCACATATCGCGGACACCTGCAACTCAAGCACGTAGAGCACGTATAGGGTAGATAGAATCATACCTGCGCTGTATCTCTATCTCATATACACATATCACGACACATAATTGACCCATAAAAGTTTACGCGCGTTTTATAAAGAACTCGAGTACTCACCAATTACCCTAAATCAACCGAGACCCGGAACTCTAACGCTGCTCAGAACGCGGTCGGCTCGAACCTGTAAACATCACGGATCTCAACGGATTAATACAAACTCGACCGATAGACAACCGAAACCCAAATATAATTATCATAACCAATTACGACCCATGGCACCACCCTAAACGAACAACCGACGCCTAATACCCCTGCTGAACAGCCGCCGCATCGCGGCCGGGCTCAGTCAACGCGGTCGCGACCATCGCGGCCGCGCTCACGCTGCAACAGCAGCAGCTGTGTTCGATTTTCATGGTAGAGTCCAGAGGTTTAACCTCCATAACTCGATTTCCAGCCCAAAAACTCCACAAAACTCACATATAATAACTCATACAACTTCAGAAACCAAACTCTTACATTCACATACAAACATACACGAATTTCAGCAATTAAAATCCACAATTCTTACCTTGAGCTCAAGAACACAGAAGGAGAAGTTGATTATCACAAAATTTCAGCAACCAACTTAATTTCTTGGTGATTTTCAGCAGCTCCCACATTTCACACACACTCACTTATTTTCTCTGAATTTGGAAACGAGAAGGAAAAGAAACCAAGAGTTATCCACACACATATATATACGCTTTCTAATAATAGAAAGTCCGAACGCGTCAAATCCGAACACGATACCGCTTTTTCACAATTAATATCATTTTGACCCAATTAAATCCACGATCTCAATGATAATAATAATCCACTAATTATTAATCCGGAGACACGTATCACTCGGTCTCGACACGTTAAATCCACGAAACGGGATTCAATTGGAACAACTCAATAATATTAATATAATGAGCCAATAAATTAAATCCACGTACCAGGCTCCAATTCAGGATGTTACACTTAAACTAATTATTGTTTTAATATTAAAAATAATTTTATCTGTAATGATAAATCAGTCATCCAAAATTATTGCTTTAATGTCAAATTGAAATAATTTTTTTATAGAAATTGAATTATTTATAATAACAAAATAAAATAAACTTTTTTATACATAAAAGTTGAATCCACAGTAATAAATGATGGTAATAAATATTCATGTAATAATAAACTTTTATAGAAATTGATTTATTTATAAATATATAAGAAAAATTTGTATTAATTAATTTCAGCATCCCAATTATAAAACTCTAAACTTTTGCTTTAATTTGATGATTAAAATCTTCAATTTAATTTGAATATTAAATCTTTTGTATAGCAGAATTCTAATTTTTATGTAGATTGAGTTAATTTATATATAACCATATTAAAAAAAACGTTTGCATTAATTTAATTATCACTTATTATCTTGGTATGCTAATTTCTAACATTTATGCATGAAATATATCACATTCAATAGTCTTAAATTTATTTATTAAATTTCAATACCGTTTCTCAACCTTTGATTATCATAAATTTATTCTTTTTTTAAGTTGGGTCCAAAATAATAAATGATGGTAATAAATATCCATGTAATAATAAACTTTTTTGATTTCATTTATTTTATAAATAAAAATTTAAATAAACTTTTATATGCTTGATAGTAATACATTTTCTATAGGTTGAGCCCATATATTTTCTTTTTCATATTTAAACTTTTATATGCTTAATTATTTAATTTTTCACTAATTATGTAATTATATAGATCAATTAAAAAGGGTCAATCAATAAGATAGTGTCTCTTCAATTGCTTTTATTAAATTTTATTCATAACATGTTTGTCTTTTGAGTTGATTCTCATTCACACAATCAATTTATTAGTTTATTATTATATATATATCATGGTAGTTTTATTCCTAAAATATATCACGTTTAAAGTCTTACATTTGCAGTATTTTTAATTATAAATGAATGATAAAGAAATATGAGACTAGAACAAGCATCACCATGGCAGTCGTTGATATTGTCTACTCCCACAAGAGAATTCATCCAACGTTTTCTTGCTTACGAAGTATGTATTTGTTACAACTTCACATGTTTTTCATCAATTACACACTTTTATATATGTATGTGTTGTTTTTAAGAAGAAGATTTTTATGAAATTGTATCATGTTTAAAGTCTTACATTTGCAGTAGTTCTAATTATAAATGCATTAAAGGAAAAATAAAGTTAGATATATTAATTAGTAATTCATTAAATATAAGCCGAAACGAATTCATTAATATTATCAAAGAAAGGATAGATAATTTCATAAGTTATTCGAGTTCTCAAAATATTTTGATCATGTAGAAACACCACAATTGTAATTACAAATACAAGCATAATGCCCGAAGAAACTAGAAAGTTGACAAACTCCATTCCCGTTGTATTTCTGAAGACATTGTTGACGACAATTTGAAAGATTACAATCATTTGGATCCAACACCGTTGTACATCTTTTTTGTGCATGAACCATTAAAACGCCAACTGAAAACACAAGAAAAAACAAACATGATAGTTATAAAAAAAATCAGCCATATGTCTATAGATATTACATATTTGTACATCTCAAAACAATAACAAAAGTTATGGTATGACACATGCATGTTCTAGCAGAAGATGAATAAGAAAACACACACACACAAACACACACACACACACACAGTGATATATATGTATATATGTGTGTGTTTGTGTGTGTGTTTTAAGCTAAAAAGGATCATGTTATAATTAATGAACTCCAAAGTAGATTGTAATGAATCATGACAACACTGTTCAAACAAAATCTGATTTGAAAACAAAAGCACCGAGCGAGAACTAAGCTAACACACCTGTGATAACAACAATAAGGATCAACAAGGAAGAGAATGTATATTTAGCCATGTTAAGCAAAATTTGAGACGATGGTTTTAGTTTGGAGTTTTCCAAATGCTGGTTAACTCGGTTGGAATTTCAGATGATGACTTATGGAATTGGTCGTGTTCGTTTAAATAGACGAAATTATTTTATTTTATTATGTGTTAATAAAATAAAACAAAATTTAAAACTAAGAAATTGTTATCTCTTAAATGATGTTAATTAATGAAAGCACAGAAACTTTCCAGTGTCATAAAAATTTATTAAATTGTCATGTATCACATACATAATCGATAGCCTCCTCAATAAATATTTGACAGTTTTTAATTATTTTTTAGACCTAAATATAATCTATATTTTATACTATAAAAGTTGAGTACATGTAATAAGTTTTCATGTAACTAATGATATTATTTATATTAAATGGTAATACTAATTTATATTAAGATTTTAATAATAATTATGTTTATAAAATATATTTAATTTAATTTGAATTAAATGTTTTAAAATAATTTATTTATTAATAAATACTAAAAACAGTACAAATCTTTTATATTCTTATTATTAATTAACTATATTGATTTATATTAAATGTGAAATAATGTGAAATTTTATGCATATTGAAAATCTATATATCTTCTATATATACTATAAAAGTTGAGCCCATGTAATAAATTTTCATGTAATTAATGATATTATTTATATTAAATGGTAATACTAATTTATATGAAAATGAGTATACATATCTATTGAATCTTGTGTCATGTAATTAATGATATTATTTATATTAAATGGTAATACTAATTTATATTAAGGTTTAATGATAATTATGTTTATAAACTATATTTAATTTAATTTGAATTAAATGTTTTAGAATACTTTATTTTTTTTTTAAATACAAAAACAATACAATCTTTTATATCCTTATTATTAATTAATTATATTGATTTATATTAATTGTGAAATAATGTGAAATTTTATGCATATTGAAAATCTATATCTATAAAAGTTGAGTCTATGTAATAAATATGAGTATTAATGATTTAATTTTGATTTTTAAATAAATAATAATTCTTATTATTTAGTTATTTTTTTATTAAATATCTAGAACATAATTTAGTCTATATTAAGTCCCATACTCCCATGCCATAATATGAGCGTTAATGATTTATTTTAAGTTTTAAAATAAATAAAACTTTTAATCGGTTAGTTATTTTTTTATTAAATATCCGCAACATATACTTTAGTCTATATTACAAACAATAAATTTATTTATATCTATATTTAATTTGTTTTTTTTATAAATATTAGTGTAACACCCCTCTCGATCCCGGAAAAGCCACGTCAACATAATATCATAAGTGGCAATAACGCAACGGATTTATAACACACGTGTAATAGGATTATGCAGATTACGGCTAATTTAAAATTTTAAACACATAGATGATACATATGATAACATTCCATAATATTCGCAAATCCTGTTTAAAATCAACATACATCCCAAAACAACTATCACAGATCATTCTATACAAACGTGAAACCGTTACGGATCTTCAATCCATCTCGGATCTACCTCGGCTGCGGCTGAGATCCCTTCTGATTCCCTGAACATGTTAGACTCGAATACATGAGCTATAAAGCCCGTAAGCACGCGAGGGTTGACACTGCACATAAACACGCATCTCAGGTATATAAACACAAGTATGAGATCGGAATGGTACACAAGCCCTGTGGGGACCCTTCCCCGGCCGACACACCGCACACAGCAGTGAGCAGCAATAACCCTGTAGCACAGGAGCGACCCGGCTATAGGACCTGCCGTATATATACGCCCCAAGGACTGTTAGGGACAGTCAACCCGCGCGATTCCTCTCGCGACTCACTGTCCGTATGGAACACATCACGGACCCCTTGAATCGATCTCATATATAACACGTATAAGGGTTAGAATATACCTGTGGTTCACGTCCCTGTCTCATATATATAAACATGCACAATATAGCTACACGGCTAAAACGTAAAAGATGACGCGCGTTTAGAAAATGACTCGAGTATTCACCTAATTGATCTGAACACCCTAATCGAATCTGGCTCGAGGTCGCTAGTCCCTGTAACACATGGAATCATAATCGTTCAATTACAATCTCGCAGATATACATATATCAATCTCATGTCGACACGAAACCGACTCGGACCCGATAACCCCCACGGAACCAAAACCCGACCAATACCCGAAACCCGACCCAAACTCGACTCAAAGCAATCCCAACAAGACCCCAAACCCAAACAAGAACCCAACCCGACAATCCTAAAGGAACCCGGCACAATTTGACCCAAAATCCCTTTCATAAGACAAAGTTTGAATTTCCCCTGCAGGCACTTGGTCGCGCCGCGGAGACCCTGGTGGTCGCGCCACGACCCCGCGAAAATCCCATAGCTGACCTGCGATTTTCAGCTCTGTCCAGGAGTGTATAACTCCTTACTTACACGAATTCAGCCACAAATTAACTCATATGGATACTACATAACATCCCTTCTACAAGCTCAAAGCTATTACAACATTTCTCACACATACAACCCAATTTAAGCCACTAAATAGAAGTTCCCTTACCTTGATTGAGCTCAAGATCAACAAGGAAGAAGAAGAAGGCAAGATAATCAAATTCTCAGCAACCAATTCACCTAAAAGATTGTCACTTGCTGCTGGAGATTTTCACACAAAACACACACAAACACCTTTAGGTTGTCTCAAATGGATAAGAAGGAAAGAAGAAGCATCCATATGTACGTCTCTATTTTAACCGGTCCCGAACCCATTAACCCGAACCCGATATCACATTTTCAATATTTATGCCCATTTAACCCATTTAATCCCACGATCCCAAAAATATAATCCATTCATTAAATTTATAACCCGATGACACGCAAGCCCATTCCCGACACGTATCAATCCACGAAACGGGATATAATTGGACCAACCCAATATTAATAGAATATTTATCCACTAAAATAATTCCACGTACCAGGTCAAAATGACGGATGTTACAATTAGTTATGTGTATCTAATATATATCTAATTTAAAAAGTTGAGTCAATAATCATTTATATTTATATTTAATATCTTTTTTATAAGTATTAATGATTTTATTTTAATTTTTTTAACAACTTCATTTTTTTCAATGAATAATAATTCTAAACATTTAGTTATTTTTTTTAATTAAAAATCAAAACTATAGCAATAGTCATTCTAAATGCAAATCAAATTTTGTGTTTTCTTTAAATCTTTAGTAAATAAAATTTCTTTTATATTTTTATTTTTAACTTGAGCGTTAGCATATTAAGCAACCAAAGGATGTATAACTTGATTATTATTTTAAAATTTAACTTGTTTATATTATAACAACAAAAAAAAACATAAATTTCTTTGAGGTTCTAAGAACATATGGAAAAATATGCATATTTTCCATTCTTATTTTTAAGAAGACGCATTGTATTTAATATTAGGCTTTAACTTTGTTTCTATTCAAAAATCCTAACAATAACCTTAAACTTTTTGCGATGTTGTGCTTTGGTAATTGTTTTAGATAATTAATATTTGAGTTATGGTTGTTTTTATTGAAATTGTCGAGACAAACAGATTTTTTTAAACATCATTTTAGTAACAAGTGCTTAAGTTTTGTGCCATAGTTATAAACAAATTTGATTTATTCAAAAACCTTGACAATCAAGTATTGAAAATTTTTTTTAATATATTGTTCCAAATAAAATAATAAATATAGTTCGTATATTTTATGAATAAGAAAGATTACATGACTCTCTTGATTGTTACTTATTATAAAATATTTGTCTAATTATCATATGTTCTGAATGTCATACATGATTAAATTTTTTAAATATAAACTTAGTCTTTAATTTATTTATTTGACAGTTATTAATAAAAATTGTTTCATCAAAAGATTAATATGTTTTTATCTCTAAAAGTCATCCTTTAAAAGTTCATAGTAGTCTCCTTATTTAGAAAAACTATAGTTTTTATATAAATATCAAAGTTTTACTAATTTACCCTAACTTTACTATGTTATAGATTTGAATTAAATTCTTTTTTTTTTCAATTTAATATATATATATATATATATATATATATATATATATATATATATATATATATATATATATATATATATATATATATATATATATATATATATATATAGATCATTAACATAAAAAATACAAGAAAACGATTTTAAGTTTATTCCTCTAATTTCAACTTAAAACAAATAATATATATATACTTTAAAATATTTTAAAATGTAAAGTTATGAAATTTAAATAAATTGAATATTAAAAGACGTAAACAAATTACCTTCATTTTTTTGAATTAAAAGTGTGTAATATGACTTAATTTCACACTTTATTGAATCATAATAGTGGTAATATTTAGTATTTATCTGTTAAAGAATATTTAAAAATACTATTTATTAAAAGTTATGTCTAATTACTATATGTTGTCAATCCAAATTTTATATAATGACTCAAACAAAACAAAACTTTAATAATTACCCTAAATTTAAATCAAAAAATAAAATAAACAGTCTGGTGCATCGCACACGGCATTTTGACTAGTTGAAGATAATAGTTACATACTTTTTTAGCATTTATAACATAAAACTTTTCTTTTTCAATTTTTGGAACTTACATAAAAAATCAACAAACATTTAAGAAATTTCGATTAAGTTCCATCATTAAAAATTTTATCTCAAATGGCACTACACGTGTCGTTGACATGGTTGTCGTGACATACATGTGTCAAGTTTTAATCATATGACACGTGTATGTGACACAGATGTAGAATTTATGAATTGTTTTCTTTTTTTATTTATTTATAATTCTTTATGATACATATGAATAAACCTACAATTTCAATTCTCCCATCATCATCATCATCTCCGACCCTCTCCAAGTCGTAGTCACGATGAGTCCCTTCCCATGTTGAAGTCGTCGGTTATTGTTCCCAAGTTGTTCAAAGTTGTCATATTTGATCATGTTTGTATCTTTTTATCGAAGGGTGTGTTCATCTAGATTGAAAGGTATCAAAAGTTGTGGTCATCTTAATTCAACAAAATGAAAGGTGTTTGTTATTCAGGACTGTTCATCTAGTTTCTGCAAAATCGAAGGGTGGCGTGTGTTATTCAGATTAAGGTTGCGTTTGGTAGAGAGAATCAAAAAGAAAAGAAATGAAGACAAATTACAACCTAGGATACTTGAATTACATATATAAATTCTTTATGAATTCTCAATTTGGATCAATGTATAGGTTTAAATTCTATTCTTTCATTTCTCTAGCAATGGTGGAGAATTAAGTATAAACTAAAATTAAAGAAAGAGAATTACAACCACCATATGGTTGTTGTATTTTTCAAATTTGAGAGTATAAAACACAATTGATTTTATACTTAATTCTTTTCTCTGCATGCTCTCTACCAAACGCAACCTAAGTTTAATCAATGTGTCTTTGTCCAGATTTGAGAAAGAAGACTTTGACACATGATTGTGTAGCCCATCCATTTAGTATTATGTGGCCCATTTATTAATATTTGGGCTCCTCCTTGGCCCAATGATTTTCTTGAAACTCTAAAGCCCATTTCTTGGTGCCTATAAATACTCCTCTCTTTTATGAGATGAGGGACTTTTTCTCCACGGTGCCTCTCATGCTCCACCCTAAATTCTCCTACATTCTACCAGGTGCCTGGTTGAGCCCCTGGACTATATACCATCAGTTCCAGGCGGTTCTTCCAGGAGGTTTTCCTCCTGGAATGCGCCTTGTTTGATTAACAGCAGCACCTGGATTATCTACCAGCGCCTGGATTATCTAGGAGGAGTTTCTCACTTCCTCAACACGACTTGTTTCATCCATAACAGCACTTGGATTACACCATAACAGCTCCAGGCAGTTTCTCTAGGAGATTATTATCCATTTGACGGGAACTTATCTTCCCTCATATGGATCTCTCTCTTTCTCTATCCATCCTCTTATAACATATACTGTTACACACACATATACACATACATTTATTGTGATATATTACATCACCGGTCATATTCTGAATTGACCGTCGGAGGTGGCTCCCGGGGCTAATGCCATGAGCCTACTTCTAACGGGATTCTACATATTTCAGCCTTGTTCCAAGCTCGGGTTAGACAAAGAACGGCTACATCTCACGTCTGAACCGACCCGACGGGAAAAACGTATGAACAATTGGCGCCATCCGTGGGACCTGAAACAAAAAGATTCGACGCTTTACGAACTCATCTTTTGGGTTTCCAGAACTATCTCCTCAAATCTACCATATTACGTGGTCTATTTCATTTACATTGTTTGACAAATAATGATTCGTTATACATCCAGTCGGTTTGCCTACCGCTAGCGCCTTGATCCAGGCGGTTTATTGACCGCTAGCGCCTGGATGCAGGTGACCTGTTTAAGCAGAATGTGCTAAAAATCACTTTATATTTATGTCATATATATATATATAATATTATATATATATATCTATATATATATATATATATCTAATATATAATATTTATTATATTATATCCAGGTGATTGACTTATACTTGCACCTGGACTCTACCACCAGGCCAATAGTCCAGGCCACACCGTCATTTCGCTGCATTACATAAAATTTGTCTCTTTTTTCGTGACAATAACTTTTTACTACAAGTGGATAAAGGCAAAAGCTAGACAAAAAAGAAAAAAGAAATAAAAATGGGTAATTTCTGGCTGGTGCCAGGTGCCACAGCGCCTTGGTTCTTCTCCAGGTGCTTTTTGGCAGCTTCTTGGCAGCTTTTTGACAAGCTTTTGGCAGCTTTTGACAACTTTTTGGCAAGATTTTTGGTGGCTTTTCACTGCCTTCTCAGCTTTTTAGTGGGCTTATCTTAAAGCTTTTGCGTAACTTTTTAAGTAGTGTCCAGACGCCACCTCCCGTGCTTCCAGACGCCACCTCTAGGCGCTTTCCGACTTTAAGTTCAGGTGCCTCCAGGCGCTTCTGACTTAATGTCTAGCGTACCTCCAGCTGGTTTTAGGCGCTTGCCTCTAGGGTTTCGACTTCATGTCTACGCGCTACCTCTAGGCACTGCCTGGAGGCGCTTTCTGGCTTCATGTCTAGGCGCACCTTCAGCTGCTTCTAGGCGCTGCCTCTAGGCGCTTTCTGATTTCATGTCTAAGCGCTACCTCCAGGCGCTATGACAAGTCCAGGCACGACTTCAGTGCAAGTGCTACCCCCCGGCGCACAGACCTAAGTCTAGACGCTTTCGACATTGCCAGGCGCAACCGTCGAGGCCAATCTACGCAGACGCAGAAGTCGGGGGACGGCTGTTGCCAGTCTCAGGTGCACCGTCCATCGCGCGTCCAAAATCTTACCATCATTTACTGTTATTATGTGTTCAAATATATTGACCTCGTGT
>JAANYP010000526.1:1356-17993 GCA_020465985.1 Centrapalus pauciflorus
GATTGAGAGTGCCATTAGTCAAAGTGGGTCTGAAAGCCGCCTCTCTGAACAAGACTACTATTTTTGCTATGACTCACTATCCGGCTTACAAAGTTCGCTTCGAGGCACGCAGGGGTTTATCTTTTTGAACCAGAAAGGATATTAAAAGCCATTCATGCTGCTTGCGGGCTGCGACGCGCCCTTCCTTGTTACTCCTGACCCGGCTACACTATCATATGGTTGCCGAGCAGCCGTTTATCTAGAAAGTTCCAAGACTTTTACGCCTCAACCCAATCGTACATTTTGAAACTTATGAGTGTCCTCACACAGGAGATTCAGGACTATCCTCAGTGCACCTTGAATTACCTGAACTAAAGGCTACATCTGAGACAAGTAACAAGTTGACGCTTCGATGTCATCATACTTTGTCTCCGAGAATCGACTACCACGCCCGAGTTCCAGGACCTCCTACACGTGATCGAAAAGGGGAGATTTCGTATTAATTAATATTTCGATTGCTAGGAGTTGTTTGTAATATTTATTGTCTTTGTAATTTGTCTTGCTATTTAATTTTATGTAATTTCTGTTTATGTAATAGTTCGGGGCCCCCTCCACATGTGCCAATGTGTGCAAGTTAGTAAAGGAGTCCTATGAAAAGGCTACTAGGGTTACTTTTGTAGAAACGGTGTTGACATTTGATTTCAATATTACAGCCGCACACTGCTTCATTTCACTCTCAATATTCAATGCTCTATTCTTCATCATCTTACATTTATTGAGCTTGTTTCCTTCATTGTGTCTTTATGATAAGAAAATCATCACGTTGCTGAATGCTCTACTTGGGGAAACCTTTCATCATTACAAATAATCTTAGGTTGAAATTACATCATATTAAATTTCCATAAACCTTATGTTATATACAGATAACTCATTTCATTTCATTCCATGATGTTACATGATATAATAAAATTAAAATTTTAGGTTGTGAAATTACTCAAGCAATTTATAATCCTATGTATCTACCAAATCATCAATTCATTTCCATTCCCTGAAATTACATGCATTAATTATTAATAAAACTTAAGTTGAAATCAATCAAATAATTTGACAATACCTATATTTCCTATACAGATAATTCAATTCATTTTCCATTCATGAAATTACATGAACTAACAACATGAAACTTATGGTTTGAAATTAATCAAGTTAACTTTAACAACTTATTAGGTTATATAAGAATCTATCAATTTCTTTACATTCCATTTAAATTACATGGAATTAATAAAATAAAATTTAGGGTTGATCAATTAATCAAGTAATTTATAACCTCTAGGTTATCCTATAAACCTAATCAATTAATTTCCATTCCATAAAATTACATGAATAATAAAATAAAACTTAGGTTGAAATTAATCAAGTAATTTTATAAAGATAGGTTATATACAGATAATCAATTAATTTCCGTTCTATGAAATTACATGAATAATAAAATAAAACTTAGGTTGAAATTAATCAAATAATTTGATAAACCTAGGTTATATACAGATAATCAATTCATTTCCATTCCATGAAATTACATGAATAACAAAATAAAACGTAGGTTGAAATTAATCAAGTAATTTCATAAACCTAGGTTATATAAAGATAATCAGTTGATTTCCTATCCATGAAATTACATGAATAATAGAATAAAACTTACGTTGAAATTAATCAAGAAATTTTTATAAACCTAGGTTATGTACAGACAATCAACTATTTTCCATTCCATTACATGAATAATCAAATAAAACTTAGGTCGAAATTAATGAACTAAGTTTATAAACCTAGGTTACATACAGATAATCAATTCATTTCCATTCTATGAAATTACATGAATAATAAAATAAAACTTCAGTTGAAATTAACCAATTAATTTCATAAACCAAGGCTATATACAGATAATCAATTGATTTCCATTCCATGAAATTACGTGAATAATAAAATAAAACTTAAAATTAAATTAACCAAGTAATTTCATAAACCTAGGTTATATACAGATAATCAATTCATTTCCATTCCATAAAATGACATGAATAACAAAATAAAACGTAGGTTGAAATTAATCAAATAATTTGATAAACCTAGGTTATACACAGATAATCAATTCATTTCCATTCCATGAGATTACATGAAAAATAAAATAAAACTTAGGTTGAAATTAATCTAGTAATTTGATAAACCTAGGTTATATGCAGATAATCAATTCTTTTCCATTCCGTGAAATTACATTAATAATAAAATAAAACTTAGGTTAAAATTAATCAAGTAATTTCATAAACCTAGGTTATATACAGATAATCAATTCATTTCCATTCCATGAAATTACATGAATAATAAAATAAAACATAGGTTGAAATTAATCAAATAATTTGATAAACCTAGGTTATATACAGATAATCAATTCATTTCCATTCCATAAAATTACATGAATAACAAAATAAAACGTAGGTTGAAATTAATCAAGTAATTTTATAAACCTAGGTTATATACAGATTATCAATTGATTTCCATTCCATGAAATTACATGAATAATAAAATAAAACTTACGTTGAAATTAATCAAGTAATTTCATAAACCTAGGTTATAAACAAATAATCAATTCATTTCCATTCCATGAAATTACATGAATAAGAATATAAAAATTAGGTTGAAATTAATCAAGTAATTTTATAAACTTAGGTTACGTACAGGTAATCAATTCATTTCCTTTCTATGAAATTACATGAATAATAAAATAAAACATTGGTTGAAATTAATCAATAATTTTATAAACCTAGGTTATATACACACAATCAATTCATTTTCATTCCCTGAAATTACATGAATAATAATAATAAAACTTAGCTTGAAATTAATCAAGTAATTTCATAAACCTAGGTTATATAAAGATAATCAATTCATTTCCATTCCATGAGATTACATGAATAATAAAATAAAACTTAGGTTGAAATTAATCAAGTAATTTCGTAAACCTAGGTTATATACAGATAATCAATTCATTTCCATTCCATGAAATTACATGAATAATATAATAAAACTTAAGTTGAAATTAATCAAATAATTTTACAAACCTATGTTATATACAGATAATCAATTCATTTCTATTCCATGAAATTACATGAATAACAAAATAAAACTTAGGTTGAAATTAATCAAGTAATTTAATAAATGTATGTTATATACAGATAATCAATTTATTTACATTCCATGAAATTACATGAATAATAAAATAAAACTTAGGTTGAAATGAATCAAGTAATTTCATAAACCTAGGTTATATAAAGATAATCAATTAATTTCCATTCCATGAAATTACATGAATAATAAAATAAAACTTAGGTTGAAATTAATCAAGTAATTTTATAACTTAGGTTATATACAGATAATCAATTCATTTCATTCCATGAAATTACATGAATAATAATAAAAAACTTAGGTTGAAATTAATCAACTAATTTTATAAACCGAGGTTATATACAGTCAATCAATTCAATTCAATTGCATTCCATGCCATGAATAATAAAAACTTAGGTTAAAATTAATCAAGTAATTTTACAAACGTAGGTTAATAAAACACTTAACAGCTAGAGAAAATGTAGTAACTGCTTGAGAAATTGAACTAACCTCGAAATTTGGAAAAACATAATTTTTCAATCTAACTCATATGAATAATAAAACTTAGGTTGAAATTAATCAAGTAATTTGATAAACCTAGGTTATATGCAGATATTCAATTCTTTTCCATTCCATGAAATTACATGAATAATAAAATAAAACTTTGTTTAAAATTAATCAAGTAATTTCGAAAACCTAGGTTATATACAGATAATCAATTCATTTCCATTCCATGAAATTACATGTATAACAAAATAAAACATAGGTTGAAATTAATCAAGTAATTTTGTAAACCTAGGTTATATACAGATAATCAATTCATTTCCATTCCATGAAAATACATGAATAATAATATAAAACTTAGGGTGAAATTAATCAAGTAATTTTAAAAACCTAGGTTATATAAAGATAGTCAATTCATTTCCATTCCATGAAATTACATGAATAAGAAAATAAAACATAGGTTGAAATTAATCAGTAATTTTACAAACCTAGGTTATATTCAGTTAAATAAATTCGATTCAATTGCATTCAATTCCATGAATAATATAACTTAGGTAAAAGTTAATCAAGTAATTTGATAAACTTAGGTTTATAAAACACTTAACAGCATGAGAAAATACTCTAACAGCTTTAGAAATTGAACTAATAGCTCGAAATTTGCAAAAACGTATGTTTTCAATTTAACTCAATTGAATAATAAAACTTAGGTTGAAATTTATCAATTAATTTTATAAGCCTAGGTTATATACAGTTAATCCCATTCTATGAAATTACATGAATAATAAAATAAAACATAGGTTGAAATTAACCAAATAATTTGATAAACGTTGGTTATATACAGATAATCAATTCATTTCCATTCCATGAAATTACATGAATTAAAAAATAAAACGTAGGTTGAAATTAATCAAGTAATTTCATAAACCTAGGTTATATAAAGATAATCGGTTGATTTCCATTCGATGAAATTACATGAATAATAGAATAAAACTTATATTGAAATTAATCAAGTAATTTTATAAACTTAGGTTATATACAAATAATCAATTATTTTCCATTCCATGAAATTACATGAATAAAAAAATAAAACTTAGGTCGAAATTAATGAAGTAAGTTTATAAACCTAGGTTACATACAGATGATCAATTCATATCCATTGTATGAAACTACATGAATAATAAAATAAAACTTCGGTTCAAATTAATCTATTAATTTCATAATCCTAGGTTATATACAGATAATCAATTCATTTCCGTTCCATGAAATTACATTAATAATAAAATAAAACTTAGGTTGAAATTAATCAAGTAATTTCATAAACCTAGGTTATATACAGATAATCAATTCATTTCCGTTCCATGAAATTACATGAACTATAAAAATAAAACTTAGGTTGAAATTAATCAAGTAATTTAAAAAACCTAGGTTATATACAGATAATCAATTCATTTTCATTCCATGAGATTACATGAATAATAAAATAAAACTTAGGTTGAAATTAATCAAGTAATTTCATAGACCTAGGTTATATACAGATAATCAATTCATTTCCATTCCATGAAATTACATGTATAATATAATAAAACTTAAGTTTAAATTGGTCAAATAATTCGACAAACCTATGTTATATACAGATAATCAATTCATTTCCATTCTGTTAGATTAATTATTTCGATCCTAGGAGTTATTTTGTAATATTTATTAACATTGTAATGTGTCTTGTATTTATTTCTATGTAATTTCTTTCTTATGTAATAGTGTAGGGGCCATTGTTGCCAAGTCTTGTAAGTCAATTAAATGAGCCTATAAAGGCTCCTAGGGTTGCTTTTTGACAATACACGGTTGACCTACATTTGAATCTTCTCTTGGAGCCGCCACTGTTCTTCCATATTCACCAACATTCATATTGTCTTCTTTCTTATTAAAAACACATTTATTGAGCTTGTTTCTTCATGTGTTTGATGAGAAAAACGTCAAGGTGCTGAATATATACGGGATTTCATATTAACAATTGGTATCAGAACACAGAGGGGTGGATTTCAACTGATTACTTACGGAATCTGCTGGGTTGTGCATGTTCTTCGAAGTTCTTTAATATTCAACCGGTTAGATCTTCATTTTCCATGGTTTTTCGAGTTTCTTCTGTTCTAATGGTTCTATAAACATCACATTATCATTATATACTGATTTTAAACTCATTTACTTCCATATCTTTGTTAAAATCATCAAGAATCGACCATTTTGAAGCTTGAAAATATGGGTTTTTTAAGTGGGTTTTTCATGTGTTCATGCTAGTTTTAAGTGTTTTCTAGGATGTTTTAAACTACCAAAAGTGTTTAAAATAGTTTATAAATCATTTAGAACTGTTTTTTAGGCATCAAAACTGATAAAAATCGATTTTTGTCTATTCTGCCTTAGAAAATCGTAAAAACCTGCTGTATTTCGGATTATATACTGTAGCATTTCGGACCATATAGGCACCAAATTCGGACCCCACAACCATCCTAATTCGGACCACACTTAGGTGTATTTCGGACACCCACTAAGCCAATTTCGGACCTTAATTCGGTCCAATCCGAACTTCGGACCATCGGAAGTTCAGGAAAGGCTTTCCATTTTTTACTTATTGGGACTTGTTCTTAAATTTTTTTTACGGACCACACCATTTCGGACCATCCGAATTCGGTCTTCTGTCCCTATTTCGGAACCATCAAATTTCGGCCATTTCACTGTTCATCCGAATTCGGTTCATCCGATTTCGGTCCATAGGTCCATCCGAACTTAGGTCATCCGAAAAGCTCATCCGAATTACGACACATATCCGAATTTGGACCATCATCCGGATTACTATTCATCCGAAACTGGCCCATCCGAAGTACAGTCATCCGAAATCTACCCATCCGACTCACTATTCATCCGAAATCACTTCATCCGAATTCGGTTCCTCCATCCGAATCACTGTTCATCCGAACTCATCACCCGAATTCAGAACACTCTGTTTTCAGTCCAACCCATCTGTACTCAGTTTCCACCTCTAAGATCTCCACATTCTCAATCAGCACCTATACTCATAATGTCTCGTGAAGCTCTTGTACTCGGATCTGAGAACAGACCACCTGTTCTCTATCCTGATGAATACGAACAATGGAAAGCCCGGTTCCTGAAATTCGTCGGAATGCAACCTCTCGGGAATATGATGCTTCAATCAATATCCGAAGGGCCCGTCATCTACTACAGAGAAATTGCTGCCAGACCCGAGGCTGATCCTCCTGTCCTAGCCTCCAAAGTCGCAAGAGAGCCGGCAAATGACGCCGAAAGGGATCGCCAGCATGCTGATAAGAGGGCAGAATATCTGATCTATCAAGCCCTCCCCACTGATATTCTGGTAGGTGTAGACAGTAAAATGTCTGCAAAAGAAATGTGAGACGAGCTGGAAATCCAAATGCTGGGGGCAGATCTTGATGACCGTGCCAAAATTGAAGAGGCAAAGGCAAAGTTTTCAGAATTCCGCGCCAAAGACGGGGAATCTCTGCAATCCACGTTTACCAGGTTTTGTGCAGTCCTTAATGAATTGAATAAACTGCACATCAAAAAGGATCGGGATGACATAAACATCCAATTCTTTGCCGCCTTAGCCCCCGAGTGGCAACTTGCATGTAGGGCAACGAAGAGAGTCTTGAACATCCCTGAGGTATCTATAAATGTCGTCTTTAAGGAGCTTAAGAAATATCAAGGCGATGTGGATCAACAGAAGCTGATGGCAACTCAATTGGCCTCTCTACTGCTATCAGCCAACACAGGGTTGAAACCAAATGATTCCCTAGCCTTGATCACAAACACGCAGATTCCGACACCATCTTTTGCTCCTGGGTCTTCATCATCTCAGTACAGGTATGCTTCCCCTCCGCGTGAGGTCTATGATGAGGAGGAAGCCACGATTCAAGAACAGATTGCCTTGTGGACCAACCGTCTCCAACAACGACGGTTCTCCAACAAGACCAACAACCAACTCCGATATGACACTGGTCCTCGGAGGTACTCCGATGATAGAAGGGATGACAGACGCGATGACTATCGCAGGGACGACTACCGCAGAAATGATAGAGACGATTGCCGGTATGATGACAGACGCGACTATCGCGATGATCGCCGTTATGACAGGCGTGACGAAAGGCGAGATGACAGGAGAGAGGAAAGGAGAGAGGACAGGCGGGACGATCGTAGGGATGATCGTCGGGATGACCGCCGGGAAAGGAGGCGTGATGACAGCCGTGAGCACCGCCGGGCCGACAAGAGGCCGGCGGAAAGAAGAGAGGAGAAGCCAAGAGCAGACGAGCCAAAGGCTACTGATGAACGTCTCTGCTACAAATGTGGCAAACCGGGCCACTTTGCTAGGGAATGCAAGAACAATTTTGAGAGAGACGTTGCATATTACGAAAGAAAGCTCGAGGCTGCAAAGACGAAGTTGGATGCATTGGCCCTCGTCGCCCAGGAGGATTACTGGGATGCTGAAGATTCTGACGACGAGGATGACAATGGAAAAAATTGCTATATGGTTGATCGTCAGGGGTTGGAGATTTGTGCTGATGTCACTGCTGCAAATTCAGACACTGCTGCTGAGGGGAAGACAATGAAACATCCACCAGCATGTCTGATGGCTACAACCGACGATCCCGAATGCTCCACATCCGGCTCAGAGTCCAGTGAGGTATATTCCTATTACATTCCTGCACATGTAAATAAATTATTTGTAGATAATGAATGTACACTACACACACAAATACTTGATCTACAAGATAGATTAAAAGCTGAAACTGCAAAGTGTGTACAGGCGGAACATCAAGCTCATATTTTGAAAGAATCATCTGAATTATATCATGCAAAATGGTTAACTAATCATAATGTTATAAAATAGATGTTGATAGAAAAAGTAGATGTTCAGGATAGGAATATATACCTTGAATCTTGCATGGAAACGCTTTCAAAAGAAAAACTCTTTTTAAAAGAAGAAATTTCTGTTCTTACAAAACAATTAGATGTGGTAAATATGGAAAATATAGACAGTTTAGAAAAATACAAAATGATTGACGAAGAAAGGATAAGTTTGTACGCAAGAATAAAGACCCTTGACGATGCATTTTTGAAAAGGGGTCAAACAGAACAAACTATCCATTTAAATCAGCCCAAAGAAACTAGGTTTAACCATTCTAAACAGGGAATTGGTTTTAAAAATCCTAAATATTTGGAAAAAGCACAAAATGTCTTACCTGTATTTTATGACATGAATTATATGGGAGCCGGTATTAAATCTTTCTTTTTTGAGTCATCAAAAGAAGTTTTAAACCAAGAAAATGAGAAACGTGTTGCGCGTAAAGATAAATAAATTTGTTTTCATTATGAAGAACTTAACGAGAGTTATTCTTCTAGAGTACCCACTTTAGAGGAAGATCTCTCGTCAACTTATTCAGAAACTGAATTGAACACTGAAACTGAAAAATCAAATCCTCAACTTTATATTCCTGCAAAAGTTCTTCAACAACAAATCATTGTTTTAGAAAAGGAATTGAAGTCGTCTCAAGAAAAGCACTTGATCTTCAAGATGCTCTTTTTAAGAGAGAAGAAGAATTGATAAATCAATCTTTTCAACAAACTGTGGAAGTCACTGTCTACAGAGAAAATTTTGAAATAGTTTCACAACGATTGAAAGATCTTTCAAAACAACAAACACTTTCTCATTCTCTAAAAATTCCATGTATGTCATCAGATAAAGGTAAGGCTACAGCTGAAACTTCTTCTATCTTTGTCAAAGGTGAGTGCACAAATGCTTTCAAGAATGAGGTTTCTAAAAAGACTCAGATAAAATCCAAGTCTTTTAAGAAACCCACTCACCTCCAAAAAGAAAAGTCTGTCAAGTCTAAATCTTCCATGCTTACTGACTCTAATCGTTTTGTTCCTACAGATCATATAAGGAGAGTCCCAAAAACCACCATGCAGGATTTTTCAAGTTTTTTTGTGAAGAAGGCTTTAATGCCATGTGAATTTGTTTCTAGAGATATGATGTCTGTAATCTCTAAAGACAATTTGTGTAACCAAGTGTGTGACAATGTTTGTAATGATGTACCGAATTCTACTATTTCATTAAAGTACTCTTTCAAGGATTTGTTTAATCTATGTCCAACTAAATATAGACGACAGGTTCCTGAAATGAATGCTTTTGTGCCTTATCCTGTTAAACGTATTCGGAAAAAGAAAACTAAAAATAGTGCATCATCGGCCACAAACAAAGTTGAGACATGTCCGTTGCCAAGGCCCAAAACCAAAGCAACGGTCAAGAAGGTCTCAACAAGACAAAAACCGAAGGCAATTTCAGCGCCTAAGGTTCCAAAACCCAATAAATCCAATCTTCAATGGATTCCAAAGGGTTGTGCATCTGGACCACACACAAATGCTAGTTGGGTTTCTAAATCTGTACACGTGCCATATAAATCTGGAAATCCTAACAAAAAGGGACCCATATTGAGGTGGGTACCCAAGGTTGTGTGATCTTAATGCAGATGGTTCTTGGTTACTTCTGATCAAGACCCGTGCTTCAAAGAAATGGCTTCTAGTTACCTTAGACTAGGACCCGTTCTTTTGCTTGTCGGTTTTGCTTAAACCGACACGTTTGGCTTCTGTGCACACAGCCCAGGACCCGGTCTTAACTCATCACGTTTTCTGAACATCTCGATTCAGAACACGGTTTGATTGTGAATTAAAAATGGATGTGTTTGAATACATATAGTTTTCATTATATGAATTTATGTGTTTTTCAGGCTATGTCCATTTGGTATATGGATTCGGGTTGCTCCAAGCATATGACAGGAAGAAGAGAATTGCTGTCCAACGTTGTTGAACAGTACTGCGGAACTGTGAAATTCGGGAACAACCATCAGGCTCAAATAAAAGGATACGGGGACTTAGTTCTAAATAATCTGGTCATCAAGGACGTTGACTATGTTGAAGGGTTATCTCATAATCTTTTTAGCATAGGACAGCTCTGCGACAAAGGACTAGAAGTAACATTTAGGGCTAAGAACTGCAGTGTTAAGAACATAGATGGAAAAGAAATCTTGACTGGTTCCCGAAAATCTAACCTTTACATCATTGACGTATCTAAGCTTGTGGTGAAGGATAACATTTGCCTACTATCAAAAGCCTCGTCAAAATACTCTTGGTTGTGGCATCGAAGATTATCCCATTTGAATTTTGATAACATAAACAAGCTGGCTGCGAAGCAATTGGTCAAAGGACTTCCTGAGTTGCGCTACGAAAAGGACCATCTTTGCGGAGCATGTGAGAAAGGAAAAATGAAACGATCATCTCACAAACCAAAGCCCGAACCATCAACAAAAAGAGTTTTGGAGTTACTTCATATGGATTTATGCGGACCGATGAGAACTCAAAGCATAAATGGAAAACGATATGTGTTGGTTATCGTTGATGATTATTCTCGATATACCTGGGTCAGGTTCTTGCGTTCCAAGGACGAGACAGCTCAAGAAATCATTGATTTTATCAAAAGTGTCGAGACCCAACAGCAGCTGTCAGTACAATCAATCAGATAAGATAACGGCACGGAGTTCAAGAACTCGGTAGTAGAGGGCTTCCTTCGATCCAAGGGGATTCAGCATCAATACTCTGCTGCTAGAACACCTCAACAAAACGGGATCGTGGAAAGGCGTAACCGTACGCTAGTAGAAGCCGCTCGTACAATGCTCACATACTCAAAGCTACCTCCGTTCTTGTGGGCCGAAGCCGTATCAACAGCATGCTATACACAGAATCGCTCCATCATTCATAAGCGCTTTAACAAAACTCCTTACCAACTCTTTTTGAATAAAGTACCATTTATCAAGTACTTACGTGTATTTGGTTGCAGGTGCTATGTGCTGAATGACAGAGACAACCTCGGGAAATTTAACGAAAAGGCGGATGAAGCGATCTTCATTGGATACTCATCCAACTCGAAGGCGTATCGCGCATTCAATACCCGACCAGAACAGTCAACGAAAGTGTGCACGTCACATTTGATGAGTTGGCTGAACTGGCACCCGAAGTTGATCAATCAGGACCACGCATTACTCAAATGCCTGGAGACTCTTCGAATAACCCCATTTCTTTTTCTTCTTCTGATTTGGTTAATTTATTTGATCCTTTTTATGTTGAATTTTTCGGTCCTAACGCTAGTGTGTCTAATGTTGTTAATAATGTAGGTAATCCTTCCAGTTCAACTGCGCCGCAAAGTTTCTCCACTCCATCTTCATCAACATATCCTCATCCATCCACATCATCCACCGACACATCCGCAGTTGAATCTACTCCTGTAATACCCTCACATATAATACCAACGATTCTTCCTTCACCTGAACACTCGGAAATTGAACCCGAACCTGTGGTACCATCATTTGAAACCATTGACCATGAATCCTCATCCATTCCCATATTAACCACGGAGGTTCCATCCCGAGCACCCCTTCCACACGAGATCAAATGGACCCGCAGTCACCCAACAGAACAAATCATTGGTGACGTAACGACAGGAGTCCAAACTCGTAGGGCATCTGCTAATGAATGTCTCTACACTTCATTCTTAAGTATGATAGAGCCCGCTCGTGTGGATGAAGCCCTGACAGATCCGGATTGGATAGTTGCAATGCAAGAGGAACTCAACCAGTTTGAACAGCTAAGAGTATGGCGGTTAGTTCCCAAGCCAAAAGACCGTACAATCATCGGAACAAAGTGGATCTTCAAGAACAAACGAGATGAAAACGGCATTGTGATAAGGAACAAAGCAAGACTTGTTGCCAAAGGCTACCGACAACAAGAAGGGATAGATTATGACGAGACCTTCGCTCCCGTTGCACGGATCGAAGCAATCAGAATCTTCTTGGCGTATGCGGCACACAAAGACTTCAAAGTGTACCAAATGGACGTCAAGACTGCCTTTCTGAACGGTGAACTTAACGAGGAAGTGTATGTTGAACAACCACAAGGCTTTGTTGATACACATAAACCTGACCATGTTTATGTGCTAGATAAGGCCCTCTATGGTTTAAAACAAGCACCTCGAGCATGGTATGATAGTCTTTCGAATTTCCTTATTTCTGCCGGTTTCTATAAAGGTGTGGTGGACACAACTCTGTTCACTAAAAGGGAAGGCCCACATATAATGCTAGTACAGATTTATGTTGACGATATTATATTTGGATCTACTGACAGTAATTTTTGTAAGGATTTTTCAGCCCTAATGGAGTCTCGGTTTGAGATGAGTATGATGGGGGAAATGAACTTTTTCCTCGGATTACAAGTCAAACAACTTGAGGATGGGATTTTTGTGAACCAGTCGAAATATACTCTTGACATTCTCAAGAAGTATAAGTTAGACTCTTGCACGAGTATCGCAACTCCCATGGCCTCCAACTGTAAGTTAGACACCGATCCTTCTGGAAAAAGTGTCGATAATACAACTTACAGAGGGATGATAGGATCCTTACTGTACTTGACTGCCAGTAGGCCGGATATAATGTTTTCAACATGTCTTTGTGCTAGATTTCAGGCCGACCCAAAAGAATCACACCTAACTGCGGTAAAACGCATTTTTCGTTATCTTAAGGGTACACCCGAACTTGGTCTATGGTATCCAAAGGGAACCGATTTCGATCTTACCGCGTTTTCAGATGCTGATTTTGCAGGTTGTAGAGTGGACAGAAAAAGCACATCGGGAGGAATACAGTTTTTAGGCGATAGACCGGTGAGTTGGTCTTCCAAAAAGCAGAATTGTGTATCCACATCCACAGCTGAGGCTGAGTATGTAGCAGCTGCAAGCTGTTGCTCTCAAGTGCTGTGGATGAGAACACAATTACGTGATTATGGGTTCTCACTCACCAATATCCCTATTTACTGTGATTCTCGAAGTGCAATTGCCATCTCTTGCAATCCCGTGCAGCACTCTCGAACAAAACACATAGATATCAGGTATCATTTTATTAAAGATCACGTGGAAAAGGGAACCATTGAGTTGTATTTTGTTGGCACGGAATACCAACTAGCGGATATATTTACTAAAGCTTTAGACGAACCTCGTTTTCGGTTTTTAGTATCTCATATCGGCATGTTGAATCCACCTTCCAATTAAATATCAGATATTGTCTTAAATAATTCTATTTCAATCTATCATGATTGAAATTCCTTTATTTTAGAAAATAACTGTTATTTAAATTTAAGGTTTATGTCACAAAATTAAAACTCATTATTTCCTTATCTGCGCATATTTTTAATAATTAATGATCCTGATAAATTGCTGTGTGAATTGTTCATCATGGAGTGGGATGCAAACAATATCCAGGTTTGTCGGTATTAGTAATGCTTAAAAGAAGGGTTGTCATGATTTAAATCTGAAAAGAAAAAGGAAAAAGGATCGGTATTTATTTGAGGGGGAGTAGAGTTAGGATTTTAAATTTTATAATTCTGTGTTTCTCTTTATTTCTTTTGTAGTTAAAATTTTAAATTTTAGGTTGGTCTTAATTTTTAATTTAATTTTAAAAGTTTAAATTTAATAGGTCAGAAAATTCCAAAAAGATTTTAATTTTCAAATTTATCAAAAAGCCAAAAACATTTTAGTTTATTTTATTTTAGCTTATTTTTATCTTAAGTTAAATGATCCAATAAAATACCAAAAATATTTCATTTTGTTGTTTCAAAGAAAAACTCAAAAAGATGTAATAAAAATTGGGCCAAAATTTAGTTTATATCTTGTTTTTGGTTATTTTTCTTAAAAGCCCAAAAATATTGTGTGTTGTGTGAGCAATCCGGCGGCCCAACCCTCATTGGGCGCGGATTCTGCTTGCTCCGACCCGACCCATCAACCTTTAAAAAGGGTTGAAGTCAATCAGTCAACACACATTCCTTCACTTCCAAGATATTTCTTTTCTTCTTCTCCTTCCTTCTCGTCGAACCACCGCCGAACCACCATTGCCATCGGATCCAAGCTTTTGGACCTTCATTTCTCTTCATTTTTCTTGCATTTTCCAACATCGGCATCATCAGGTAACATCTTTTTCACCTTATTTCAGTGTTTAACTTCATAGTTTACCTGTTTGATTTTCAAAATTTTTCTAGTTTTTATTTTCGGTTCTTCTTCATTTTAGGTAGTTTAATGTGTTATATTTACTTAGTTGTAGTTAGATAAATTGTTCTCTATGCAATTTTAGACTAGGATCTGTAATTTCATGCATTTTTATTAACATTTCAACTGTTCACGTTTATTTTTGCATGAACATTAACTGCACTCATGCAGTTTCGGATGTCCGAATTCGGACCACCACCCGAATTCGGATGTCCGACTTAGACTAAACTTCAAAATTTTCAACGTACAAAATCCTAGTTCGGACCATTGTTGATCCGAATTCGGGTCACTGTTGATCCGAATTCGGACCATCAAAGAAAGACAAAATTTTTCAAAACTTGAATTTAGTCTAAGTTTGTTCACCACTGTTCATCCGAATTCGGATGATATCCGAATTCGGTTCCAATCCGAATTCTGGGTACCATCCGAACTCAGGACCTTTCCATATCATTTCATGCATTTACATAAGTCATCATCCGAATTCGGATCATGTTCCATGACTCATCCGAATTCGGACCACTTTCATTCATTCCATTCACATTTCGGACCATCATCCGAATTCGGTTCCTGTTTTCAACTCATCCGAATTCGAACCCCCCAAACATCATTCATGCAACATCCGATTTCGGACTTATCCGAATTCGGTGACACTGTTCATCCGAATTCGGACCATCCGAAATCCACACTTAGGATTTTTTTAATTTTTCATTTTTTCCATTTCTGCATTTTCATATAAATTAAAAATCACAAAAAAAATAGTTCCATCCAAGTGCACCATTGATTAGAGTTAGGATCAGTGTTTGAGTGAAACGGTCTTATCTAACATCGGTCTCTTAACGATTGACTTTGGACTTTATTAGTGGAATTTTATTCTGCTAATAAAGACCCGATGTTAAACAGATCAGACAATTTCTATTTCACACTAATCTAGACTTCACATCAATGCATTATCATCTCAAGTCTTAGGATTCTAACTTTGTTGCACTTTGCAGGATAATGGACCCCGAAATCATTCTCACCGTACCCCATCCTCCCATCCCAAATAACAATGCTCAGCTACCAGAGGAATCCATCCTACCTAGCGCCGAGTTTGTCGAGTTTATCCCCCATAACTGGCAACTCGACGTCTCTATCCTTCCAAAAGAATCCCAAACCCTAGCATTTGACATTCTCACCCGCCATCCCATATATTATGCCCTTTCCACAGCCATCGCCGTTCCCCAGATTTACCTACAACAATTCTGGAACAGGCTACAATTCTTAATCGACCCCGAACCTCACTTCACCTCCACCATTGACTGCGTTCCAGTCAAAGTCACAACCACAGCCATTCGTCACATCCTTCGTTTTCCCATCCAAGACTACATTCCCTCCATTAACTCGTTCGATCCAAACCCATCCGTCTCAGAAGCCCTTTCTGAAATTCAAAACCTAGGGTATGACGGATCCCTTACCAAACCATCCGACTTTCGCACCAAGAACCTTCAGTCCCACTGGAGAATTCTCTTTGATGTACTCAACAAGTGCCTGACAGCCAAACATTCTGGTCATGACTCAGCATCGGCCCAGGTTTTAGCCATGTTCGCTGGCTTTGCCTACGACCGACACGTGGACTATGCGGCTTTCATCTTTGAAGAATTAAGAAGAGTCCACGTGGAAAGGAGCACGAAGAAAGGACGCAAGTATGTCCCCTATCAACGATTCCTTCAGCTCATCATACAATACGCCATGGATCAGGACGAAGACATTCATGAGCGTCAAGAAGCTGATGTCTATCCAACCGTCGCTATCCAGAAACTGACTTTGCCAAAAGGGGCACCAACGGTACAGGTAATGA
>JAANYP010000527.1:0-104252 GCA_020465985.1 Centrapalus pauciflorus
TGACAACTTTGATTCCCAGTATATTTTGCACTCAAACACAATAATCAAACGATTTGTATTAAGAATATGAGGATTACAAGAGAGAATTTTGACACTCAATCTCTAGGAACTTTCACACTCAAGAACACACACACTTGGTGGAGGCTCCTTTGTGTCTTCTTCTTAAAACCCTAGGAGAACAATACTCTATATACCTAAGCCTACTTTGGGAGTGTGTCCAAACACTCCCCTTAAAGACTTGGAAATTAAGATTCCTCCCAAAGTAAACTATTCCTAATTATAAATTGAACCTAGACTTTTATTATATTTAATTATACACTATTTTAGGGCTAACAATCTCCCCTTTAGTGTATAATTAAATATTTACAATTAAGCACAATTACACAAGCTTGAATTACAAGAAATAAAATTTCTAACAATCTCCCCCTTCTTGTAATCAACGCTTGTATTCTTCTGAAGTCTTGGGCTCTAAACTCTGATCTCTGATCTTTGATGTAACTCTGATCTCTGAACTTTTGAAGTATATCATTGATCTTCTTTAGATGACTCTCCCCTTAAATGTTTCAGATCGGTGGCTCTCCCCTTGCGTTTAGTAGGTCTTTCAAAACATTTCAACTCTTTTCAGAACATTCTCCCCCTCATAATGATCATGAGAATTATGATCATCATGTAATCACTTCAGCTCTCCCCTTGAAATGAACAACCTCAATGTGTCTTCAAATCTTCTTTCTTTGTCGAAGCAGATGATTACAGACTCAGGAATAAAATATTACATTTTAAGAACATTACAGACACAGAAGTACTTATCTCTCTCATGTTACATTCTCAACCCCCCTCAATAACAGAATATAAACAGTTACACCATAGAATTTTCCTCGCCTTCAGAAACAACAATCTCTCCCTCATTACAAAATATTCATGACCTAAAGGATATTATAGTGAAGATCATGACTTTGCAACCTGAATATAAGAAAATGAAACAAATTCATTTGTAAGTAACGTTACAGTTCCACATAGGAGTTCTGTTTGCACAATAGACTAAGTCTATGTGACCTACGTTCAGTGCTGGCGTGACGTTATCATTGGTAGGATTTCCAAATAATCATCGTGAAATCCTTTATCATGAAAGAATCACTCATATTTGTTCCGGCTTTGTCTCGGTAGACAAGCTGTTTATAGTCACGCAGACTGTAGACTCCATGTGTCCTAAAAGTGTATAACATTAAGCTCTAGACTCAAAGTGCATCAACTGAAGTCGGAGACCGGAGAGAATCTCTTCCTTGTTTCAATATTAACAATATCCAAATGATATGTCGATAGAGAATGTGATATAACTCCGTGTGAATTGAAACAGAAGTCTTTTAAGATACGACTGAGTAGCTAGGGGGGTTAGGTGCATGCGTCACTGGGTCCATGACGTCTTATTCAATACCTAATCCAACTCATGGAATTTGGTAGCAGATGTAGGAAACCCAGCAGACTGACACGGTGTTGGTAGGATTTGTCTTTTCTTTTATCCTTTCTCACCCCTCAGCTCTCGTCATTTTTCAACAAAACTCCCTCCGGCTCACTTTTAAAATACAATGATAGACAGAAAGCATAGCATTGTTAGTTCATGATGCACTCTCATCTCCTTTCAATAACCCCTCTTAATTGTAATTTATCTATGCTCGACCCTGTTAGTACCCCGTGGTAACTAACACTCCTCAACTAATTGACCTAAGAACCCTTACTCACACAAACTAAAGTGGTTTGCTCCTTGGGTAGGTCTTCCGGCTCTGGTTTAGACCATAGGAATGATATATATATATATATATATATATATATATATATATATATATATATATATATATATATATATATATATATATATATATATATATGTATGTATGTATGTATGTATATATATATGCCTAAACACACATATTGGGCATCATCGGAGTCAGCATGATATCTTGAAGGATATAGCAGTTAAGCTCATGGGGTATTCCAGAAGATGGATGAGAGTTGAATGAAATATCTTGGGAAGTTTGAGAGACTGTATGAGAGAACTTCAATAGAAAGTCTGATATTATATTTTAAAATAAATCAGACTATCATGAAAGAATTAGCTTGGATGGGAGAAACTTGATGTATGAGAGAATCAAAATATGTTGGATAAAGCAGAATATTTGAGAGAATCTTAGAAAGAATGAGATCAAGATCATCACGAAGATTAGATCAATTAATCTTGGTGGAAATTTATTCATTCAGAGAATCATATTGTTCGAACAAAACCTTTTAAAGTGTGCGTTAGAGTATTCAGAATGCTTACACACTTTTCGTTAAGATGTCATCTTCAAAGCGCATCTGAAACTCCCCCTGCAAATAAGAACAATATCAGTGAAACATAAAATGTTATGGATGAATTTCAAGAATGAAACTCAAACTCAAACTGATAAGCATAAAAAGTAGAGAAAATTCTAAATAAGTCAGAGAACCACGGGTTCTAAACAGGGTGTTTAGAAACCATCTAAACATGAAAGATCGGGCTCTGATCTGTCATGATGCAGAAGCCATTGCTTTGAAGTACGGGTTTCACTTGGAATTAAGTGGAAGCCATTGCTTTGAAGATCGGGTCCAGTGATCAGACGCCTTTACATTGAAGTCCGGGTTCCAGTCTGAAGTGATATGAAAAACATCTGCATAAAATTAATCCACTTTTGGTTACCATCGAAAGATGGGTCCTTTCTTGTTAGATTTAGGATTTCCATTGGCATGTAACAACACAACAGTAGGAATCCATTTATCATTCGACACAGGTTTAGATGCAGAACCTTTTGGCACCCATTTGTATATGGGTCCAGCTGATTTTGAAACAACCTTAGGTAATGGAACAACCTTTGGCTTGGGTGACTTTGGAAATGCCTTAGGCTTGGCCTTTGGCGATGGTTTTTCCAAATTGTCAGGCGGTGATGAGACATGCACTTTTGTTTTCTTAGATTGGCGGCGTTTCCATTTTTTCAGGATAAGGTAGAAACTTAGTCATTTCAGGAACAACACGCCGAAAGCTTTTTGGACATAATTGAAATAGATTGCAAAAAGAGTATTTCAAAGGATTACTAGCAACATCCTTTCCAGGCACACTAGCACTACTATCGATTTTCACAAAAGATTCAGGCATGACTGCCTTTTTCACAAAGAAACTTTGAAAATCAAGAGGTGTTATTTTAGGAATCCTTCTTGCATGATCTGTAGGAACAAAACAATGAGAGTTCGTACGTTTGGAAGACTTTGACTTTGAAAAAAAAAATTCCTTAGTGAGTAGGTTTCTTGGAGACATAGATTGACTCCGAGTCTTCTTTGAAACCTCAGCTTTGGAAATTTGGAGCACTCAACTTTACAACTGACAGAAGAAACTTCAACCTTGGCTTTACCTTTTTCAGATGATGTGAGATGGGCTTTTGTAGGATGAGAAACCTTTGAATCTTTTAAATGAGAATTTAACCTTTCTGAAACTGTGTCAAGCTTTTCTCTGTAGATGGTTAATTCTACATTTTGTTCAAAACTTTGATTTCCCAATTTTTCCTCACTCTTGAGAAGAGCTTCTTGATAATCAAGAGCTTTCTTTCGAGTTGTCTTTAATTCCTTTTCCAAAACTTTGATTTTATGTTGAAAAACTTTTGTAGGAATGTAAAGATGAGGGATTGGTTTGACAGGTTCTGTGTTCATTTCAGCCTCTGAATAGCTTGACAAGAAGCCCTCCTCTAGATTAGGTACTCTATAGGGATAACTCTCGTTTACCTCATCATATTTAAAAGACATTTCTTTTTCTTTGTTTTCATTTCGTTTCTCATCCTCTTGGGTTAAAATTTCTTCCGATGATTAATAAACGAAAGATTTAAACCCAGCACCCATATATCTCATGTCCTAAAAAATAGGTAAAACTTTTTGAACCTTTTCCAAGTACTTAGGATTTTTAAAACCAATTCCTTGTTTGGAATGATAAAACCTAGTCTCTTTGGGTTGGTTTAATTGAATAGTTTGTTCAGTTTGACCCCGTTTTAGAAATTCATCATCTAGGGTCTTTATGCGAGAGTACAAACCTATTCTTTCTTCTTCTATCATTTTGTATTTTTCCAAACTGTCTATGTTTTCCATGCATACAGACTCTAAGCGTTTGGAAAGAACAATTATTTCTGATTTTAAAGAGTTCTTTTGATCAGTGAGTTTATCCATACAAGATTCAAGGTATTTATTCCTATCCTTAACATGTACCTTTTCAATTAACATCTTCTTTATCACCTCATGGTTGTTTAGTCATTTCTTTTTATACCAGCGGATTGTTCCTATTCAACAATGAATTCATTCTTTAATTCAAGTAGTTGTGCATGCAGTTCATTAAATTCATCACTAGATTTAAAATCAGATAAGGATTGTATATCAAGTAAATCAAACGAAGATGAAGAACTTTGTACCTGTTTGGAGTGGTTCATGAGACAGACTGGAGATATATCAACTTTCTCCTCCTCGACAGTCTTTTCATGTGTGGAAAATCCTTGAGTCATGATTGTGGAGTGCAAAAGGTGGATCTTCTAGATTGGAAACTTGAAAAACTCAGAAACTTCACAAGTTCGGATGTATCTGAGTTCGGTAATTCGGTGAAGATCAGAAATGGGTTTTTGACGTTCAAATTTCAGCTTTTCTGTAGAAAAATGCCCGTAACTTTTTTCTGGAGTGGAATTAGGCCTCGAAAATTAAACAAAACATCTTTGCCGAAGTTAAAGATTGTAGATCTCGTTTCTAGCTTTGTTTTAGTGTATGGAAGGCCGTCTAACGATGTTCCAGTCAAAAGTTATAAGCCTCTGGAAGCACTGAATGTCAAAAGTTTGGATAAACCCGGACCCAAAATTTTGATGATCCGAATTCGGATGGTCAGAATTCGGATGGTCCAAATTCGGATGAGTCCGAATTTTGGATGGGTTGTAGATCTCATTGAAAGCTTCGTTTTGACGTATTGTAGGCCGTCTAACGATGTTCCAGTCAAAAGTTATGGCCTTTGGAAGCACTGAATGTCAAAAGTTTGGATAGACCCGGACCCGAAATTTGAATGATCCGAACTCGGATCGTCAGAATTCGGATGGGTCGTAGATCTCGTTTCTAGCTTCGTTTTGACGTATTGTAGGCCTTCTAACGATGTTCCAGTCAAAAGTTATGCCCTCTGGAAGCACTGAACCGAGAATAACACTTAAGAAATTACCGATTAACAATTTCAACGATTAAAGAAGAAAAACTTGTAATTATTGAACAAGAAATGCTCGAAATCAGTACAAGATTAATTGCTTATGATTATGGAACAGAAAACCAAACAAAAACAGAATATGAACATAGAATTAAGAGCAAAACCTTTGATTTTTGCGAAGAACACGAAGAACAATTAGATTTAAAAAATGCAATTACTCCTTGGACACTTCAAGTTAGATCATGAAAATTTCCAGAACAAATTATCTAACATATAAGATCATTCTTTCAAAATTTCAGATCATTTCAACAAGATAGATCACTCAAATCAAAAATATAATCACAAAAACGTAACTGAAAATGACAAGAATAGTAAAATTGCGATTACTTCCTTGATATTTGGAGTTAGCCTCTGAAATTTTGACAGGATATTTCTAGCATATACACGCACAACATATCCAAAAATCAGCTCAAACGGACATTGTATGAAGTTTTGGTGATTTTTTGAAGTTTCAGCCCAATTTCATGACGTTTTTTTGTAAAGAACACGAACAAATCTGATATTTCAAGTTTAAATCAAATCTTCTTGCTCTGATACCAATTGACAACTTTGATTCCCAGTATATTTTGCACTCAAACACAATAATCAAACGATTTGTATTAAGAATATGAAGATTACAAGAGAGAATTTTGACACTCAATCTCTAGGAACTTTCACACTCAAGAACACACACACTTGGTGGAGGCCAGATGGAGGCTCCTTTGTGTCTTCTTCTTAAAACCCTAAGAGAACAATATTATTTATACCCAAGCTTACTTTGAGAGTTTGTCCAAACACTCCCTTAAAGTCTTGGAAATTAAGATTTCCCCCAAAGTAAATTATTCCTAATTATAAATTGAATCTTAAATTTTATTTATTTAATTATACACTATTTTAGGGCTAACAAACCTTGTGATGGTTTAACATACACCTCCTCATTTAGTTCACCGTTTAAGAAGGCGGTCTTGGCATCCATTTGGTACACTCTAAAGTCTTTGTGTGCCGCATATGCCAAGAATAGTCGGATAGCTTCAATCCATGCAACTGGAGCAAAAGTCTCGTGATAATCAAAGCCTTCTTACTGTCGGTAGCCTTCAGCGACTAGTCTCGCATTGTTTCTTACTACAATACTGTTCTCATCTCGTTTGTTCTTGAAGATACATTTTGTCCCGATGATGGGTTGGCCTTTTGGTTTGGGAACTAACCGCCATACCCTTATCTTTTAAAACTGGTTGAGCTCTTCTTGCATTGCTACAATCCAGTTGGGGTCTTTCAAGGCTTCATCCACACAAGCGGACTTTATCATACTAAGGAATGACACAAAGAAACATTCATTAGCAGATGCCACTCGTGTTTGAACCCTAGTGGATATATCACCAAGTATTTGTTTAGTTGGCTGATCATGGGTCTATTTTGTTTCATGTGGAAGGGGTGAACTCGAGGGAAACTCAGTGGTTAATGTGTGGATTGATGATGTGTTTTGTTCAATCGTTTCGAGTGAAGATACCACTGGTTCTGGTTTAGATTCTGTTGGTTCTTGTAAAGGGATAACATTCAAAAAATATGGGAGGGTATAATTGGTGAATATTCAACTGTTGGGATGAGTGTGGATGATGGTGAAGGCAATGAAGATGGTAAAGGAGTAGGAACTGGTAGATCTAAAGGTGGTGGATGAACCGTTGAATATGATGAATTTGTATAAACTGCAGAAGCTGAAACAGAAGAAGCATTTACGTTAGAACCAAAAAATTCACTATAAAATGGATCAAATAAATTTATTAAATCAGAAGAAGAAAAATAAGTTGGGTTAGAAGAGTCTCCAGGCATTGGAGTAATGCGGGGTCCTGATTGGTCAACTTCCAGAGCCATTTCAGCCATCTCATCAAATGTGATGTTCACACTCTCGTTGACTGTCCTGGTACAAGTGTTGTACGCATGATATGCCTTTTGCATTGGATGAGTTTCCAATAAAGATCTTTTCGTCCGCTTTCTCGTTAAATTTTCCGAGGTTGTCTTTGTCATTAAGTATATAACACCTGCAACCTAAAATTCGTAAGTATTTGATATAAGGAAGTTTATTTAGATGGAGTTTATAAGGAGTTTTGTTAAAATGCTTATTAATGATTGAGCGGTTTTAAGTGTAGCATGCTGTGGACATGACTTCAGCCCTCAAGAATGGTTGTAGCCTTGAGTAGTTTAGCATGGTGCGAGCAGCCTCCACTAGGGTACGGTTTCATCTTTGAACGATAACATTCTGTTGAGGTGTTCATGCGGCCAAGAATTAATGATGGATGACTTTGAATTCTTTGCCATTGTCAGATCTGATTGATTGTACTGACAGCTGCTGTTGGGTATCAACACTCTTGATGAAATCGGTGATTTCTTGAGCTGTCTCGTCCTTGGATCGCAAAAACTTAACCCAGGTAAATCGTGAATAGTCGTCAACGATAAACAACACATACCGCTTCCTATTAATGGCTTGAGTTCGTATAGGACCACATAAATCTATATGCAGCTGCTCTAAAACTCTCTTAGTTGATGCTTCGGGTTTTGGTTTGTGAGGGGATCTCTTCATCTTTCCTTTCTCACATGCTCCACATAGGTGATCGTTTTCACATCGGAGTTACAGGAGATCCTTAACCAGATGTTTTGAAGCCAGCTTGTTCATATTTTGAAAGTTCAAGTGAGATAATCTCCGATACCATATCCATGAGTCATTTGAAGAGGCTTTAGTCAACAGGGAAATACTATCCTTTACCATTAGCTTGGCTACATCGATGGTGTAAAGGTTTGAGTTTTGAGAACCAATTAGGATTACATTTCCGTCACCGCTCTTGACACTGCAACTTTTAGCCCTAAACGTTACTTCCATTCGTTTGTCACAGGGTCGTCTTATGCTAAAAAGATTATGAGATAACCCTTCGACATAGTCAACATCCTTGATGACCAGATTGTTTAGAACCAAATCACTGTATGCCAGAATTGTTCTACTATGTTGGACAGTAACTCTTTTCTCCTAATTATGTGCTTAGAGCAACCCGAATTCATATACCAAATGGATTTAGCCTGAGATACAAACTGTGTTTAGATTATGACATTTTGTATCAATTATCAGGCAGGTGAAATAAAAATCCATGACTATAATATTAAAGTGACATGCAAACCGTGTTCTCAACCGAATTGTTCATAAAACATGTTGGGTTATGAACTGGTCCTGAATTGTGCGCACATGAGCCAAACACATCAGTTTTTGTACGAAGTTGCACATAAACCATTTCACGGAAGGACGGGTCCTAGTCTTAGTTAACTAGAAGCCATCTTTTTGAGGTCCGGGTCTTGATCTAATGTAACCAAGAAACATATACATTTAATCACATGACTTTGGGTAACCATTTTAGGATGGATCCATTTTTGTTAGGTGTTCCAGATACAAATATCAATTTCACAGTTTTAGGAACCCATATTACGGTTGTGTGTGGTCCAGATGCAGAATCTTTTGGAACCCATTTGTATGTGAGTCCAACTGGCTTTGAAACCTTGGGGCGGTGAGATTACCTTTGTTTGAGATTTTTTGAAATCTGTTTTGTATTTGCCTTTGGTGTAGCCTTAGGCAAAAAATCGTATTTCAGTATTCGATGAGGCAAATATGCACTATTTATAATTTTCTTTTTACGAACTCGTTTTTCTGGGTATGACACATATTTATTCATTTCGAGTACTTGGCGTCTAAACCGAGTAAGACATAAAGCAAACACTTCTGCAAATGAATATTTCAAACACCAATTCGAATTTGTTACAGTACATTGTTGGCATGACAGCCTTCTTCATAAAGAAACTCGAAACGTCTTGCATTGTCTTTTTTAGAACCCCTCTTATATGAATAGTAGGTACAAGACAAGAAAAGTCATGTTTGGAAGTCTTGGATTTAGAGAGATTTTCTTGGTGAGTGAGTTTCTTGTAGGACTTTGAATTACTCTTAGTCTTCTTGGAAACCTCAGCTTTTGAAAAATTTGAACTGCCACCTTTGGAATTGTTTAAAGGAACTTTAGTTTTGGTTTTACCTTTGACTGATGACGTATTTCGGACACTGCTAACAGGATGAGAGTTTTTTGAATCTGTTGTGCAAGAACTTAATCTTTTTGAAATAGTGTTAAACCGTTCTTTGTAAAGAGTTAGTTCTATACTATGTTCAAAAATTTGTTTTTCTAACTTTTCCTTGCTTGTGAGAAGAGCTTCTTGTCTGGCAGAACCTTTCTCTCAAGTTGTTCTTAATTCCTTTTCTAAAACATTAATTTTGTGTTGAAGAACAGTGGTAGGAATATAAGGATGAGGAACTAATTTAACAAGTTTGGCTTTCAATTCTGTTAATGAATAGCTAAAAAAATCATCCTCAAGAGTGGGTACTCTGTAAGGATAACTGTCGTTTAGCTTTTCGTATGTAAAAGGAATTTGCTTGTTTTCTTTTTGATTTCTCTTCTCCTCCTCTTGGGCCAGGACTTCTTCTGATGAGTGATGTAAGAAGGCCTGATACCGCGTCCCATGTATCTTATACCATATAGCATTGGTAAAATCGATCGAGCCTTTATAAAAAAAACTTAGGAATTTTAAAATCTATTCCTTCGTTGGAATGATAAAACCTAGTCTCTTTTGGTTGATTTAGATGAATAAGTTGTGTAGACTGACCCCGTTTTAAGAGTTCATCATCGAGGGTTTTGATTCTTGAGTACAAACCTAATCGTTGTTTTTCAATCATTTAAAACTTTCTCTCGTTTTCTAAGTTTTCCACGTTTAAAGACTCTAATCGTTTTGTAAGAGCAGATAGTTCAGACTTCAAGGAATCTTTTCCTCAGTAATTGTATCAATATAATTCTTAAGTGAAGTGATCCTATCCTCAACTATAACTTTTTCATGTGAAAAGGTTTTGACCATACTATGCTCGTTTAACCAGTTCTTTTCAAACGTGTCAGATGTTTCTTTTAGTGATTGAGCCATTCCGATTTGACACACTTTTCTTTTTCAGCGTTATATTTTTCTTCTAACTCAAGCACTTGTGTGTGACATTTACATTCATTCTTTACAAATTTACATTCATCCTTTCATCTTTCTCCTTAGGAATTTTAAAATCTATTCCTTCTTTGGAATGATAAAACCTAGTCTCTATTGGTTGATTTAAATGAATAGTTTGTGGAGACTGACCCCGTTTTAAGAGTTCATCATCGAGGGTTTTGATTCTTGCGTAAAAACCTAATCGTTGTTTTAAATGAATAGTTTGTGTAGACTGACCCCGTTTTAGGAGTTCATCATCGAGGTTTTTGATTCTCTCATTTTCTAAGTTTCCACGTTTAAAGACTATAATCGTTTTGTAAGAGCAGATAGTTCAGACTTCAAGGAATCTTTTCCTCAGTAATTGTATGAATATAATTCTTAAGTGAAGTGTTCCTATCCTCAACCATAACTTTTTCACGTGAAAAAGTTTGACCAGACTATGCTCGTTTAACCAGTTCTTTTCAAATGTGTCAGATGTTTCTTTTAGTGATTGAGCCATTCCGATTTGACACACTTTTCCTTTTCAGAGTTATATTTTGTTTCTAAGTCAAGCACTTGTGTGTGCCATTTACATTCATTCTTTACAAATTTACATTCATCCAATCATCTCTCTCCTCTCTCCTTTCATCTCACCTCTCATCAGGATATCTCACTGCGCAAGTGTCAATCGGAGCTGAATTTGGGTCTTGTTCTGATAGAGTCGCTTTTGTTGAAGGCGATTGGACAACAAGGCCATTTGTTCATCTATATCAGCCTCTTCTGCATCCAAGGGCTCAGGCGTCTAGGGTATGGCATATGGTTATTGTGAGGAGGAACCAGCTTGGTTGTAGTAGGGTCTAGGAGATGGGGTTAGCAGTGGCTCAGGAACATTTGTCTTGTTGGAGAGCAATGCCAGGGAATCATTGGTTTTTTGAAATTTGGTTCACCTTTAGCAACAGAGAGGCCAGAGTGTTGGCCATCTATTTGTGAGCATCTACGTCTCCCTGATATTCCTTCAGTTCTTTAAACAACACACTTATGGAAACCTTACTGATTTCCAGAGCTCTCTTTGTTGCCCTACATGCAATGCCCCATTCAGGAGCCAGAGAAGATAGGAACTGGATAGTGATATCTTCCCGGTCTTTGATGATGTGCAGTTTGTTCAGTTCATTATAGGACTATTCAAAATCTGGTGGATGTACCATGTAGGGATTCTCCATCTTTGGCTCTGAACGCAGAAAATTTAGCCTTGGCTTCCTTAATCTTGGCCCTGTCATTCAGATCGGCCCCAAGCATTTGCATTTCTAGTTCATCCCACATATCTTTTGCTAACATTTTACTGTCAACACTTACAAATATATTGGTGGGAAGGGCCTGATACTGTAGATATTCTGTCCTGTGGTCTGCTGCCTATCTCTCTCTGTCTTTTTCATCTTGAGGACCTCAGACTTCCTTTGCTGCTGGAATGGGAGGAACAACATATGAAACTGCTGGAATATCTGAGTAGAAAATAGTTGGTCCCTCAGTGATAGACTGGATCATGAGACGACCCATTGGTTGCATGCTTATAAATTTGAGGAACCGCTTTTTCTGTTGCTCATAATCATCGGGGAACAGAACTGGTGCTCTGTTCTCTGACCGCAGTACAAGTTGTAAGGTCTTGACTCTACGGATCTATCTCGACGCGACACCCTCCAACGAGTGCGGAATCCTCGTTAGCGGCTTGACGGTAAGATCACACACACGGAAACACGGAGACTACCACGGTGTTAGACGAACGACTTAGAACGTCCCTACACGATGATTCTCTCCGAAACAACTCTCTGGAAACTTGCAAGTTCGAGATCGCCTTTGCTAATCGCTCTGATAAACGTCTGCAAAAGTCTGATAATTAATCGAATTAACCCTTAATTATATTGACAGATTCGAGTTTGTCTAAGACAAATTCGAATCAGGCCCAAGGCCCATTCGAATTTGTCCTCATTGACAAATTTGAATTTACCTCAAATTCGAACCTCACATATCGAACTTATATTTGAACTTATGTTTTAACTTATGTTTGAATTTATCTTTGAACTTTATGTTTGAACTTCTTGTAATACATTACACCAAGTTCAAACATACAAACAACCAATATCAGAGACACATAATCACATATATCAAACACTAGTCAACATTCAATACCAAGTTACTTGACTTACACAAAATGCTATCAAAACTTAGATTGCTATCGTCACACAGGATGTACTAACAGACTCCCCCTTGACGATAGCTTCTAACTATTTACATTTTGACTAAGTACTTGGACCATATAGACTACTTCCTGCATATAGACCTATATCTATACATATTCTCACTATCTTCTAGAACTTCCTGGCTTCAGAATTCCATCCTTCGTGAAAGAAGATAGGCTGATCATGTAGCTTCTTCAGGTCGTCCTTGGATAGGTTGATCAGGTGTAGCGGATCATATACTCTCAAAATCGTCTTCTCTTCTTGATCCTCCATTACGACATCTGCTGTTTCGTTGTCTATTTACCACCACTTCATGTTTGCCAGAACATCCTGTGGCATAGACTTCAACGGAACTTTCTTCAAGCATCGGACTGGCTTGTACACCATCCTAGCTCATGGTTTTCCCGTATGAGGATCTATTCTCGACTCATCCTCGACTCTCTTTCCGGTCCTCGGTTTGAGCCTGTCAAATTTACCTGACCGACCCTCTTTTCTGTTAATCTTCGCAATCACTTCATCATACGGGTCATCACAAATATTAATTAACTCTTTCCAAGCCAACTCCTTTACTTCAACCTTCGGCAATGTATTAAATACTCTGAGCGTCCACCTTAGGTATTGAAGTCCATCTCTCCTTTTTAATATGAATAGCTGCAATTCTCTATCAAAGAACCAGCTTATAATTCCACCAGATAGATTTTCGGAGCCCGGAACTCTTATTCTTCTCTTCATCTTCGACTCTGTCTTCTTTTCTTCCTTCCGGAACCATAGATTCAAGAATTCAGCCCTAGATGGCTCTTTCTCAGCTTCTTCAAGTTCAGAATCTTCTACTGAGGCTAGTTTGATCTCATCAATATCAATCACATTGTGATTGTCTTGGACATATAGCTCCGTGATAGGCTGTGAATTTACAATCACTTCATCGACATTGTCGTCTTCATCCTCTATCACTTCATCATCTGATCTCCAATCAACTATGTCCTCCGGCACGAATTCTCCTTCCTCCAACTCTTCAATCTCATCCTCAAAATCGAACTCTATCACTTCTTCCTCAATATCCATCAGAGCGTCTATCATCTCGCTCTCAAAAGTCTTTGAGGGACTAGCTTCACCTCCTTCAGCTCCAGACTGACTCGGCTCCCCTTGAACTTCAGCGTGCTGAGCAGAAGAAAAGTCTACTGGCTCACTGTCCTTTTGTGCATCGGGATCATTGTCTTCGTCATCTTCCCTTCTCAACTGTTCAGTATCTCTGCAACTAGTCTCCCCCTGAGCCTTTAGATGTTTCATTAATTGCTCGATGAGAGACCTCATTGTTCTGAGCTCTGCAGCCTGATCGGCGACGAATGGTTTCAATTCAAGATTTTCTTTATCGATATTTGCGTTATGTACTTGAAGCTCGCCGACAGCTTTAGTAAGTTTAAAAATTTGGACTTGCTGGAAATCTACCTTGCTTCGGAGCTCTGAAAACCTTTGGTTGTCTGTGAAGGTGGATGAAGTGGATGGAATGGATGTGATAGGTGACGGGGTGATTGGTGGTGGAATTGATGGTTGAACGGATGGTGGTGGAATTGATGGTTGTGCGGATGGCTGAGCGGATGGAATTTCAGGCTCAGAAGCAGAAGCAGACGAAGCTCCCTGCATAAACCTATGCCTTTTGGCCCTTTGCCTAGGCACCAACGGAGCTGTATCTTCAATCTCGAAATCAGAGTCATCTTCATTATAATCTCTAGATGCTCTTCTATTTTCTGCCTCTTGGTCAATAACCACTATTCTCGATCCATATCTGCCTATTCTGACAGCCGGATCTTCCGTCTCTTCTCTTGGTGCCTCAACCTCGATCTGTTCAACTTCCTCTGATGACGACTCAGAGGTGGTCACTGCCTGACCCTCTACCTCTGGCTGATAATCATCTATTTCTCGCATAAGATCATCAATAGTAGTTGGAGGCTGCAAAATATCACCAACAAGCTCAGTAGTAATCTCTTCTTGAGCATGAGAGCCTTGAGCCCAAATATCTTCCAAAGTCTCCACCCGTGGATCAATTACGGGTGCTCCAACTGAAGGACCCGCAGCATCCGTTAAAGGACCTGCTTCTACTGACTCTTGCACTCTGCTTGTTGAAGGCCTTGAAGCCTGAGTCTGTCTTGCTTGAGCTCTGTGCCTCCTTCTTGGTTGTTGTTGTGGAGGCCTTTGCTGTTGATGTTGCTGCTGTGGCTATACTTGAACTTCCCCAGCCCAGTTCGCACCTTCCGGGGCTTCAAAATCAGGATATACCACAGCACCAAAAAGTGGTGCATCTAGTGGTCTAACCAATTCACCCCTACGGGCATTGTGCGCTTGACAATCTGCAAAAATCTGCTTGTCTATCACGGTGACACTCTGAATTTCTGGCAACTGCGGCAGGTTGGGCAAAAAATGTCTGATCAGCATCATAACAAACCTAGGATACATCAAAAACCTTTCTCTTGCTGGAGCTGTTATTTGGTGAACAAACTCCGTAAATAACATCTCGGAGTAACTGAACCTTTTGTTGTAAACCAATGCTATCATCGCCGATTGCATCTTCGACACGATATAGTCAAAAACGGCTTTCTTTGGAGCAAAGCACACCATAAAGACATGTGCAAGATACCTCCATTGCCCTATTAAACCACTCTTCAAGTATGATGCCTTAGCTACATCAAGGCCATACTCCATCCTCAAGAATGCTGCTTGCCTTACTTCCAAAGGGAAGTCAATAGGCCCAGCTTCCTGCTCGGCTAATCCCAGCTGCAAAACCCTGCGCAACATATCGGCGGAGAACACAAGGGGCTGCCCGACTATTCTAGTCCTCAATACTGTCGGAGTTACTGTACAGTCAACTTGCAGATGATCCCAAAATTGCCTAACGTTAGGCAACACAATCTGCACATTGTGAGAAAGGGCATACGACACCTTTTAAGTAGCCAAAAAGTCCACCATCTTGCGAAATGCCTGAGCTTCAGGTAGCTCACGATCTGGTGACACGACCATATTATGCTTTTGAATATAAAGCTCTATCCCCCATATCTGCACAATAAATTATAAAATTTATTAGAAGGGACAAACTGATAATGAAACTTGATTAAATTCAAATTTGTTTTATTTTTAACTTATGTAAGTTCAAAATCCAACACATATGAATTTTTACAAGTTTGACGTAACAATTAGTCAAACATTTCGATTTTAATAGCAAATTCGAATAACATGTTCGAAATTAACCTTAATTCGAGTTTATGATATGTTCGAATTTAGGGACAAATTCGAACCTATGAACAAACTCTAATGTCGGCATTTTCAAAACAAAAATCCAAGATTTAAAGCATTTTAGACTTAGAAAATCACATTCATTAATCCTAATAGGTTCTAATTGAAGTATTTGCCACTTATTTGAAGTTTCACCGGTTCAAACTTTGTGATTTTGAATCACAAAGTTTAAAACCCTTAAAACCTCAAATCTAGTCGATTTTGGCTCAAATTGAGTCTAAAACTTCCTAAATCTTGTATAATGATGTTGATTTACCTAGATTTGGTTATATACTCGAATACAAACGCACAAAACTTCAACAAATAGTTGAAAACTCGAATTCGGTAAAGTCGAAGGCTAAACTCGAAGTCGCACACAGTAGTAAACTCGAAGGCTAAAGTCGAATGTAGGTGAACAATGAATGTTCACTGTTGACCTATATATACTAACCACCTTCGAACGTGTGTTAAATTCGAAGTCACTGACATTTTCGAATGTAAATTCGAATTTGTCTTAAATTCGAATTTAACTGAAAATTTTGAAAGTCTTTAAATAAAATTCAACTCTTTCAACTTTTCCAACTTTTTCGTGTAACGGAACAAACTATGCACAATTTATTTACACTAAGCACAATTTTCACGCAACGTTTATTTATTCAAATAAGAATGAATCCTCAGTAACTTTGACCTTTTTCATAAATAAAATAAAATAAAATTAAATTAAAGTAAAATAAAATTAAAATCAAAATTTTGAACAAAATTTAAACTTAAACTAATCTACAATATTTTTAAAATTTACATCCTATACTTAACACTAACAGAATATTTTTGACGAGAATAGTCAAAGAAAGGTTCAATCAGATAGCGGTGTCAAATACGCACTTTCATTATCTTACTTTCACACTTAGGAATTTTTTGATTCCTTTGATTGTTTGTCGTGACACACATTTCTAGACGATTGTTGGTATTCTTTTCCCTTTAAACATGTTACACTTTGGATTATCCCTTGGCCTTTTTATTTATCAAGAAATTAACTTACGTGACTCATACTTAGACATACTTTTATGATCAAGGCATACACACAATGATTATAACTTTTCGGTGTTGCAAACTTTCTTTAAAAGGCAAACGTCAGACACAGTTCTGTATTTACATACAACAGAGTGTCTTAGTTTGTCTTAAAGTTTATTTTAAAGCTAGCAAGACAGCGGTGACAGGTTTGTACCGACGTACAACAAAGCGACTTATCTTGCTAACTCGAGTCAAACCAGAGGCAACTGGTCTGTACTTACGTACAACAGAGTTACTAGTTTTGACTCTCAACTCAGTATCATGATTTTTCTATTCTTTTCATTTCTTTAAGATGTATCTGATGTTGCTATACATCCCCAGAAAGTTTGCATACCTCATTTAGAATCAATGTCTTGTATGTCTCTAACATAAAAATTAAGACCATTTGGTCATACATCTAAGTTAGTGACACGTCTGACTTTTTCTTGAATATTTTATTAGCCTTGAGACTCCCTATATGTATTATGCCTACCAACATATCAAACTAGATAATTTATAACACTTAGAATTTTAGGTGCATTATGTGTGAAAGTTTAACACTTAGAGATTGTAAAGATTGTGCTAATTTTCGTCACTTTGAACCTATGTATCTAAGACGTACTCATTTTCTGATATTCTCTTTTTTTGAATTTTTTATGGTTTTCTCTTTTTTTTTTTGTTTTTCATAAATAAGAGTAAGAAAATAAAATAACCTACTAACTTTCTATATAAAATTTTCTTAAGCTACTAAACTTACTATAAAAAGAAAGAAACTCTACTGCTATAAAAGGAAATAAACTCTACCAAGGTCAATTTACTCTGGATTACGCATTCCGTTTAGTTGAACTAAATACTCAAAATGTGACTTATCAAAAGCTTTGGTAAATAAATCAGCATTATTATCATCCGTTGTAACTTTTACCAGCTTAATTAGGTTTTTTTCAGCACAATCACGAATAAAGTGGTGTCTTATTTGTATGTGCTTGGTTTTACTGTGTTTAACTGGATTATTTGTTATTGCAATAGTTGACTGGTTATCTATCCTAATAGGAGTATGAGTATAAGTCAAACCGTAATCCTGCAATTGTTGTTGTATCCACAAAACCTGTGAACAGCAACTACCCGCAGCAACATATTCGGCCTCGCACGTTGACACGACTAACGAAGTCTGTTTCTTGCATTGCCAGGACACGAGCCTCCCCCCAAGGAACTGACAACCTCCAGTTAAATACATGAGTGATCCAATCATTGCCCGATATAACGTCGGATCCACATCGGTATCACTTTCAGTACCCGGTCCGAGATTATGATTCACTTGAATCGGCGTGCTGAAGTGAGCTGTCAGCTTGGTTCCTTCCATCCCGAAGCGCTCTAAGATGTCATAGACATACTTCGTCTGATGAATAAACATGCCCTCCTTCCTCTGTTTGACTTGCAAACCCAGAAAGAAGTTTAACTCACCCATCGCACTCATCTCAAACTTAGACTTCATAACCTTTTCAAAATCTGTGCACATCTGCTCGTCAGATGACCCGAAAATTATATCATCGATGTACACTTGTACCAAGATGAAATGTTCACCTTTTCGCTTCACGAAAAGCATACAATCTATTCTCCCTCTTTCAAACCCGTTGTCTAAAAGATGACTTGATAGAGTCTCGTACCACGCCCTCGGTGCTTGATGTAATCCATACAAAGCCTTATCTAGCCGATACACTCTGTCTGGATATTTCGGATCTGTAAACCGAGGCGGCTGTTCCACATATACCAGTTCCTTCACTTTCCCGTAAAGGAAAGCACTCTTAACATCTAGCTGATAAACTTTAAAACCTTTGAAGGAACCAAAAGCCAGAAACAAACGAATTGCTTCCAACCTTGCCACTGGCGCGAACACTTCATTGTAATCGATTCCTTCCTCTTGGTTGAAACCCTTTACCACAAGCCTTGCTTTGTTGCGAGTGACTATACCCCGATCATCTCTTTTGCACTTAAAAACCCAATCTCCTCGAGGTAACAGAACTAACTCCCACACTTCAAGTTTCCTAAACTGTGACAGTCCTTCCTGCATCGCTTCAACCCAAGAGTTGTCTTTTAGTGCCATTTGCACATTTTTCGGCTCTATTTGCCATATGAAACATGAGTAGAGGCAAGGATGAAAGGCTTCGGAGTTATTGATCATCGACAACAACACTGTGTTGTCATTTAAACTACTCCTAGTCCTCACACCAGCATTAGGATTTCCTATGATACTCTCAATAGGATGATTCTTATTAATTCTAGATGTCTCTATCTCATCAACCTAAGATTATCTTCCAAATTTGATCCTATCTATCCTAACGGGGGAACGACTTCAGACTCCACATTTTCTTCCTCATGGACACTGTCTTCAGAGTTAGAACTTGTTGTTTGTAGGCATTTCACAATCATTTTCTTCTGGAGATCTATCTTCAGTGGGTACATGGTACCCCAAATGGTTCGAAGCCAGTTAAATTTGGTGGCCTTTTATTCAAAACTTCATAACAGGTTTTGTTCAATGATTTGACAGTAAGGACCCGGTTTAAAACATGGCATGGGGTATTCACTGCCTCCCCCCAAAACATGGTAGGAAGCTTTGAATCCGAAAGCATGGTCCTTGCTGCCTCAATCAAAGTCCTGTTTTTCCGTTCTGCCACTCCATTTTGTTGTGGCTCATATGGTGCACTAAATTGATGCACTATGCCCTTTGATAGGCAATATACACCAATAACAGTGTTTTTGAATTCTGTTCCGTTATCACTTCTGATACGCTTAACCCTCGTTCTGTAAGAGTTTTCCACTTGGTCTAAGAACCCGATGAGCTTTGCAGCAATCTCGTCCTTTGTACCTAAAAAGAAAACCCAAGAAAAACGTGAGTAATCATCAGTAATAACCAAACAGTACCAACTACCACCGATACTCCTTTTGTTGATTGGTCCGAAGAGGTCCATATGTAACAAATCGAATGTGGCAACTATTGAGTTCTAAGTCTTGGACTTATGTGCCTTCTTGTGTTGTTTTCCTTTCTTGCACGGTAGACACTTATCCTCGAACTAAAAACTCTTCATGGGAACACCTTGCACCAATCCATATTTCGTAATGTAGTTCATTTTTCTTAGGTGCAAGTGTGCCATGCGTCTGTGCCATAAAACCGATTCAGTCTCTGAAGCTTTTGATAGTAGACAAATTGGTCCCATTGAAGATTCCGGCTTGTTCATGTCGAGCATGTACAAGTCATTCTTCCTTGAAGCCCTCATCAGTATCCATTCTTCACGTACTTTGAATCCCGGTTTCAGTACTAACGCCTCAGTATCAGTGAAAAGTACTGAGTTCTTCTTATCACAGATTTGAGATACACTAATGAGATTGTGAACCAGTTTATCAACGTAATAAACTTGATCCAGTTTGACAGTCCCATTAGTGACCACTCCAGTACCGGTGATATTTCCTCCTTAATTTCCAGCGAATGATACAAAGCCCCAATTCCCTCCCTTGAAGTCTGCGAGTAGACTTCTTTCCCTGTCATGTGCCTGGAGCAACCACTGTCGACAAACCACTTGTTGTTTGGACCTATAGTTATCTCCTGCACAAGAAAGAAAATAGTTTAGTTATCACGGGGAACCCAAGCCATAACTGACTTGGTAATACCATTCTCGTCCACATACTTGAACTCTTTCAAATACCCATCTCTCCGTTCAGGTGACTTAGGTTTTTGATTTAGAGCCTGTTGTGGCGCAGAGTGATTTAAGTTCACTCTCGGCCTTTGTGTAGGCATTTGCTGTGGAGCTCTTGAATAATTTCTATTATAAGGCATTTCAGATTGATATCCTTGGCTCTACCTGGTGTTTGATGTCTTACAGGAGTGTGTGACCTAACCGGAGTGTAAGCTCTGCTAGGTGTAGTACTCCTATAATTCTGTTGTGCTCCTGACCTAGATTGACTAATGACTCTATTTGGTGAATTAGTCCTAATCACTTCTTTGGGTTGACCTGACACAGGTGTTTGTTTCACAGCAGATTTAGGTGCGGCTTGCACAGTTTTCTCAGTATTTTGAGAACTACTAGTGCTTGCAACACTTGGAGAAGGCTTATGTTGTTCCGACTTTCCAGTTTTAGGTGTAGAGTCTACTTTTCTATGTGGACAACTAGAAGCAACATGCCCCCTTTCGTGACATCTAAAGCAAGACATTTTGTCAATAGACTTTTTATGTGTGCCCTTTGACTTAGGTGTCTCACTAGTGTCTAGTTCTTTTGTTTCAACTATAGTGACTGGTTCCTCCTCCTGATCATTAAAGTCAATTTTGTGTTGTCCTACTGGCTTTTCACTAGAGGATGACACAATTTAACCTTCTTAATCTGGGCATTATGAGTAGTCACCTTACTTTCTTTTTCTTTAGCAATTTTAGACACTGGTTCAGGTATTTCCTCTGATTCAACTGATTTTTCAGTTTTCTCCTGAGGTTGAGGTACATAATTATCAATGAAAGGTGGAGGACTCTCATGATACCCTAGACCTACAGGCTTCTTAGACTAACGTTGTGCATCTAAGATCTTCCCTAGGTTGAGTGATGAGTTCCTAAACTTTTCAAGTTTACTGTTTACCTCAGCTACCTTTACCTTAGATTTTGCTAGCTCTACTTCTTTGGTTTTAAGCTTTTTTGTCAATGCCTCAACATGTTCATACATCTGTTCTAATCTAACACACTGTTCGCTCAGTTTGTCTTTCAGAACTATGACATCTTGTGCATCTGCCTTAAGCTTATTTCTAAGGTCTTCCTGTATATCTACTAGGCTAGCGTTGTCTGATTTTAATGATTCATTCTGAGCAGATATAGTTTGATGTGATTCAAGTACTAAATTTAACCTATCAATAGACGTAGCACACAAAACACATAAATCATGGAAAAGAGAGAAATTCATAATTACCTTGGCGTGATCAGATTCCACGTTGGCCATCTGTGTGGCGAACTCCAGTATTGTCTGATCTTCTGACTTTTCTACCAACATCGGACTTCTTTCATTCTGATTGCTGTCCCCTGTCTTTTCCTCTGCTCCTTCACTTCCAGTCTCTGTTACTTCAGCCATAAAGGCTCTAGCATTCGACTCTGGATGTGTACTCCAGTCATAAGTTCCATCAAGCTGTCTGTCTGATGTGACGTTGGATAACAGACCAGCTATATTCGCCTGACTGGTTGAACTACCCGGCAGATATCTACCTTGAGATTGATTCTGATACTGGTTCTGGTAGTTTTCTACTTTCGGTCTCTGACACTCTCTAGCAAAGTGTCCTAACCCTTGACTATTGTAACAACTTAACCTTGGACTTATCAAACCCAATCTTATTGTTACTAACGTTGAGGTTTCTGCCCGTCCTCTTGATGAACCTTTTAACTCTCTGAGTTACCATGGCCAGTTTCCATTGCAGATCCATCTCTTCTAGATCATCAGGATCTACCTGATCGTAATCCTCATCCCAAAGCGCAGGATCCTTGATTTTGCCCTGAACGCAATTGTCGTAGGCGGCCACAAATGAAGCCAACAGATTCAGATGGTCTTCAGCTGATTTTGCGCTCATAGGCATCTTTGAATACCCTTGAGATGTAGATGTAGATGTAGCCTGATTCTGCTTTTCTTCTGGTCTAGTAAACCCTAAGAAAGCCCTACTCACTGAGTCTTCTGATTCAACCAGTGTCGATGTCTCTCCCGAGCAGAATGCTGTAGCCGTCTTCACATCAGTTGCCCCTGAAGATTTGGACTTCCCAAAGTACATGTCTGGATCCTGTACTTGTTCATAATCCCTTTCCTTCTTAAGTAATTCAAAATGATAGGCCCTCAGCGTTCCTATTACACTGTCTAGAGTAAGAGTATAGAACTTGTCTTCATCATGCTTTATCAATGCCACATACATTTCCCATTTGGCAGGTAAAGCATCTAGAATTTTCACGATCTTCTCTGTTTCACTATACTCCACATCGTGGCTGTCTAACTCAGTTAGCAAATGATAGAATCTTGTAATAGTCTCATCCATCTTTTTGTTCTTCAAGGCTTTGAAGATCGCGAACTGCTGCTTGAGCATTTCCATTCTATTCTTTCTGACCCTCGGGTTACCTTCACACCGTTTCTCCAAAGAATCTCACAGCTCTTTTGCTGTCTTCTGATTGCGGAAAGTGTGCAAGATCTCCTGAGGTAATGCCATTCTAATGATAGCGAATGCGCGGTTCTCGGCTTCATAAAGCTTTTTATCATCGTCCTTCATCTTTGAATATGGCACGATCTTATGTCGTCCTTCAATCTCAGCCGTTGGTGGAATGTATCCCTCGTCTATACAAATCCACATCCGCATATCAATAAACCTCGCGAAGTCGGCGAACCTATCCTTCCACCAATAGTAATCCTCCAATTTCATCAGCTTAGGTGGTGAATTCGCTTTTCCGACCTCGTGATTCATCTCAATGAACCTATGTAGACTTGTCATTGTTTCAAATATTTTTGAATTTAAACTTAATTAATTTAATTCGAAATTAGTTTAAATTAATTCTTTCGAATTTGTGTAAATTTGAATTCAATTAATTTTAAATTTGTTTGGAATCAAATTCGAAATAAGTTTGAAATCCAACTATGTTCGAAATTAATGACAAACTCGAAGGTTCAACTAAATTCGAAAGTCCTAATTCGATTTTAGAGTAAAATCGAAAGCCAAGCAAATTCGAATTGGCCAAACTCGAATCAAACCCTAAGGAACCTCGAAAGGAGCATATTTTCAGTCAAACTCGAAAATTGAGCAAACCCTAATACCCCCTTAATGAACTCGAGCGCCGCAAGTTCGAAAAACGGCTAATACTTTGAGTTTTTCAAGTTTTCAGATTAAACCAGTATTTTTATGAGTAAAAATACTGATTTCGATCAAAAACTTGAACTACGACAAAGTATCTTCCGAGATCTGACTTGATAAACTCGAAAAAACCTCCAAAAACGTGATATTAACCGTCCAAAACGTCAAAAATCCTAGGATGTTGCTTATGAACACGAAGAACACCAAGAACACTCAAAGGCTCTGATACCACTTGTAAGGTCTTGACTCGACGGATCTATCTCGACGCGACACCGTCCAACGAGTGCGGAATCCTCGTTAGCGGCTTGACGGTAAGATCACACACACGGAAACACGGAGACTACCACGGTGTTAGACGAACGACTTAGAACGTCCCTACACGATGATTCTCTCCGAAACAACTCTCTGGAAACTTGCAAGTTCGAGATCGCCTTTGCTAATCGCTCTGATAAACGTCTGCAAAAGTCAGATAATTAATCGAATTAACCCTTAATTATACTGACAGATTCGAGTTTGTCTAGGACAAATTCGAATCAGGCCCAAGGCCCATTCGAATTTGTCCTCATTGACAAATTCGAATTTACCTCAAATTCGAACCTCACATATCAAACTTATATTTGAACTTATGTTTTAACTTATGTTTGAATTTATCTTTTAACTTTATGTTTGAACTTCTTGTAATACATTACACCAAGTTCAAACATACAAACAACCAGTATCAAACACACATAATCACATATATCAAACACTAGTCAACATTCAATACCAAGTTACTTGACTTACACAAAATGCTATCAAAACTTAGATTGCTATCGTCACACGGGATGTACTAACACAAGTGATTCTCTTGACATGGTGAATGTGGTTGGTGAGTGATGTGTTGAATAAATGATCTTTGAAGTGGAAACAGAAAAACATCTAGAATGACCAAAGTTGGGTTGTAGAGGTCCGAAGTTCGGTTGGTGAGAACCAAAGTTCTGTTAGTGAGGACCAAAGTTTGGTTGATGAGGACCAAAGTTTGGTTGATGAGGACCGAAGATTGTTGAGACAGAAATATGTTTGGGGGAACCAAACTTTGGGTAGGATCGAAGTTCGGTAGAATGAATCTTCGGTTGGTGGGACCCGAAGTTTGGATGATGACCCGAGATAGGTGTAAAAGATGTCAAGTTTTCTAAATACAAGTGACCCAAAGTTCGGGTGTCAAGGGACCCGAAATTCGATTGAGGGACGAAGAATGCTTAGAACCGAAGATAGATGACCTGAAGTAGGTCTCGGAGATGAGCCCCGGGATTACACTTAGACTTGATACTTTTCAATAAAACAGTACCCTATTATGAACAGAAACCCAGATTTTAATAAAAAGTGAGTTTTAACGACTAAAATTGGTACCTAAGTGCTCGGTTTGATTCTAGAAACAAGTTTTGTAAAGAACATGTAACTAAAAACACCTAAATCTACGATTTTCTAGCATTCGAAGAACAGCTAAGAATTGATTTTAGACAAAATAAACACCTAAATCATGTAAATACTGATCAAGAGTGATCGAAATTCATACAATGATGTTAAACAATGAATATAGAGTAGTAAATTACGTGAAAACATAATATTAAAGAGGATTTAGAGGGAAACCCATGGGTTTTCGAGAAGAACAGTAATTCGATGTTGAAAAAGTTCTTAGATCTGGTACAAATCAGTTGAATTCCACTTCAAAGGCACTGATACCAATTGTTGATGTGTTCCCAAACTAATTATATGCACTCACACAATATATGATGGATATTCGGCAGATTCAAGAATAAAAACAATTAGAATATTGAAACTCTATCAAAGTCAACAAAGGAGCATGTGCAGCCGCCGATTCTTTGGAATATTAAAAGTGTGAAAATTTTGCAGAACCCTAGGTTGTTGAGTTCAAATATAAATAGAGATGAAAACAATTTTATTGAAAAAGTTCAAGGTTTATTTTGTAATTACTCAATTCTCGTTTTATGCATAAAATAAAGTAGGATACGAGTTAGAAAGAAGATACAGATTAGAAGGAATCATTGCATTGTGTTTCGTGCAAAGCAAGTAAAAGAGAAATCACAATTGCACTGTAATATCCTTTCATCTCAATATAATCATTCAGCAAATTGTGATATGATCTTGTTGTCCTTAATGTTTAATTCATATTGAATTGTGTTGATATTGAGATATCATAGGTCAAACATTCCTTTTATACCTAGGACTACTTTGAGGGGTTTACAAAACATACCCCTCAACTTTCTACCTAAAAGGAAAGATTACATATAAATGAAAGACAATTACATGGAAAAAATCTAAATACAAATTATTACAAAATAAATCCACATGATTGAATTTTCAAATCTAAAAAATTATCACTCGGGGATGTTACACTACTCTTCGCGACCTCGGAGTGATTGGCTCCAAGTCATATAGCCTGAGTAACACCAGAGTAACAGTTATAGCTCGAAAGCCCATCACGTTGATGGACAACAAAGAATATGGAAGATGTAAAACATGTATGCAAGCAACAATGTGCATCAAATATACGCTAGTTAATAGAATGCCAAACGAATAGAAACAACTATGCCTCAGAGAACAACATTTAATATAAAACAAATGTTGACATATAAATCGAAGTACTCACAATGGGTGCGTCAATAAACTTCAATTATATAATATTTCTCCTGGGGCTTTGAACCAAAATCCCAGTTAAACCAACAAATGGTTCTTTAGTCACAATTCACCCCACTGTGTGTTTACTAACACCACAAGGGACCTGCCATATCATTAGTAGAACAATACCATTAGTGCCTGTTTGTTAATAACTTTAATCGAATTTTACAAGTTTGAGTCCAACTTCGAATCCACCATCCGAAGTTCATAAATAAATCCCGAAGTTTGAAAATTTACTAGGTCCGAAGTTCCCATCATCTGAAGTTCTTATGTGAAGTTAAAGTTATCTCAAAATCCTGATATATATCCAAAAGTTCGAATGCTCTATATCAGATCTGAAGCTCGCGTGCACATGGGCCGACTCGCCAAGTCGCCAACCTCAACTCGTCGAGTCGAGGTCCGAATTTCGGATCCACGTTCTGAAAGTTCACTTATGCCCGAAATAAAAACTCATCCGAAGTTCGGGTACCCACCCGAAGTTTGGGTCACTTATGAAGTTCGGTTCCCACCCAAAGTCGGGTCACAAATACTTAGAAGAAAATTTTCCGATTGATGTTCATAGCGACTCGCCGAGACACTCTACCCGACTTGACGAGTCGATGTGTAGGTTTGCACATCGAGACTTACAGGTTTTTACCCAATTTGCACCAAAATCAATTATAGTTACATGCAATCCAAAAAATTGGTATGTTACCATAAATTGAGTGTGTCTAAGTCATTTTCCCTACCAATAGCAAACTTTTAACTCCAGATTTAATAAAAATTGAAGAAAACTCTCAAGAACATCAAACTTCCATATTCTTACCTTTTAAGCTGAATTCGTTGATGTTTCTTGTTTCTAATGCTTCAAGAGACTTCAATTGATGCTTATCAACTACAATTTTTTACATGCAACAACGATTTCTTAGTTTTTTAATTCCGTGTTTGTATTATAAAGTTCATCCAAGATAAACCCAAAACCCTCAAATACTAAATTAACAGCTTCATACCTTGAATCTGACTTTAATCCTTCTAATTTCTATCTTTTTGATACGAATCCCTTACTAACTTTGAATTACCAGCCGAATTTTCTTGAAGAATTTCTAAAGAGAAAATGGGTGTGTGTGAAGGTGAAAGGTTGAAAATGGTGTGTGAAAGACTCAAAAGTGTTTTATTCACAACTTTTTGGGTTATTTACACAAGTGGTCCTTCCACTTGCTTATTTCCTATAATAACTTCCAGTTGTTAAGTTTTTATACCAAACTTAAGAAGACACATCATTATAATATTTTCATAAGTATTCAGATTTAATAACCAACTTTACTTTCCACCTACACATGTTTTACATTAATAATCTAACTTGATTACATCAATTACATATTTAAACTAATTAACCTCAAATTACAATAAGTGAAATCTTAAGATGTTACATTCTCTTTTTTTCTTTTTTGTCACACCACTACGATACATGTAATACTACATTTTTACATGTAATACCGTACTGTACATATGTAATTGGATATATTAAACATGTAATGGAGACTATTACACATATATTTGAAACAACTACACATGTAATAGATAATGTTACACATGTAATAGGAACTTTTATAAATGTAATAGGACTATTGCTCATGTAATAAGAACTATTACACATGTAATACATACTATTAAAAATGTAATACGAACTATTACACATGTAATACGAACTACTACACATGTAATATGAACCATTACACATGTCATAGGAACTCTTACACATGCTTCGAAATTAAAATTCCAAATTTTGAACAAACATTCATCAATGCTTCGAAATTAAAAAAATTATCTAAAAACCTTCAAAATTATGCTTGTTCAAATTGTATGAACACGAAGAATACAAATACATTCAAATTCTATTAAGAAAATCAAACACACAAAATATTGAATCTAAATACAAACTTGACAGCAATATTTTCACATCAATTCTTTACATATAATATAAAACTATTACCAATGTAATAAAACTATTATACATATAATGTATAACTATTACACATATATATGACAATTACACATGTAATATTTGACTATTATACATGCAATATATGATTATTACACATGTAATAAATGTGTAATAAATCTACATATCTGATTTATTTTAAAAACTCAGATATGGAACATGAACATTTATTACGTTTGTGAATTACAAAAATCTTTAAAAAACCTCCAGAAAACCCATAATCGATATTCGTGATTGTTGAAAATAGTACAAACTATTATCTTGAAAAAAACACAGATATTGAATGAACATTCATCAATATTTGGTCTTCTTGAAAAAAAAAAACGCAAAAGACGATGAAGAACCTCCTTCATACTTTCGAACAAAACGGTAATCTTGGACTTGCTTTTTTCTTCATTGAAAGATTTTTTCTCGAACAAAGGATAAGAAAAATACGAAGATGAAGGCTAATAAGAAAAAATGTAAATGAAGATTAATATACCCATGAAATTTTTGATCTTGAAGAAGAAGAACCCACATGGATATGGTTCCCTGAAATTAAATATGGACAATTTTTTTTAAAGATAAAGAAGAATGAAAGAAAGAGAGACATAGAGATGATTACCACGTGATTGAAAGGCAGTCTTCTTGAAAGTTGGAGAGGGGAGAGAGAGAAAATAAAATAAAAACCTAAAAATGTCCTTTTTTTTCTTTTCTTGAAACTTTAGACAACAATAATTTAATTACAAGATTGTCATCACATCTCACACCTTTCATTTTTTTAATCTAATGGTTGAGGTTAGTTTCTTTGGACTACATAAGTATTGAGTTCTACAATTATCATATATATATAGGGGTGGGTTCAATGGAATATAAAACTTGTATCCAAACAACACATAATGCACACACAACTATTGCATCCAAACTAACATTAGATCATAAACCTTGTATCCAAACATCAAATAGACAATAAATTTTGCTTCCAAACTAACAGTGCACAATAAACCTTGCATCCAAAACAATCGATGCATCAATAACAGGGCTGTCCAAACAACACATAACACACATAAACAAACACAATAAATAGAACAAAATTAATCAAATTTGATCCTAAAAACAACTAAGAACAATCACACAAAACCAATAATCATGCATAAGTCAAAATTTGCGAACTTTTAGCCTCCAAAAAAATGATGCATACGTGTTTGGTGCACAAACTTACCCTTTCGTTCTGCCATTTCTCTTTATATATCAGACATTGTCATTGTCTCCCAAGAAGATGATCCCTCGTTGTCTGATATACTCAACGAATTCTCAAAGGTGTTTGAAAACGTTGTTTTCAACTGAATATGACTACTCCTTCGTGTTGGAAGCTGCATTCATGAAAAAATCCAATAAACTTAGGGTTTATGTATGATGCATCATTTACAATGACGCATTATACAATAAACTATACAAAACTCAAATAAATTACACATCATACCTGCAGTTCGGCTTTGACCTTCTTTTTCTACGATGAAGTTTTTTTTTCCACGAACCAAAACCCTAATTTGATGAACCCCTAACTAATCGAATGAATTTCAAAGTTTTGGAAACTATATCTCGTGCGAAATCAGTGCAACTATGTTGGTAAAAAAACGAATCAACTGATAACATGTGTTGTTAAATGAGATGCGTCGGTTTGGAGAAGACAAGCTTCAATGACGCAGTTTTACTAGAATACCCCTCCGCATCTCGATGCATTTAAAAAAGGTTGCACCTGAAGTTCATGTTATTTACAATGATGCCACCACGCTTTTTTTTAAAAGCATCAGATCGGACGGCTATGGTTGCTTCTCCGAGGTTCTTCTTTAGTGCATAGTGGTTCTTCATTGAACCTACCTCTCTCTCTCTCCCTATATATATATATATATATATATATATATATATATATATATATATATATATATATATATATATAGGGAGAGGTTCTTTTAAGAACCTCAAAGATGGTGAGAACCTAGGAACCTTTTAGAGCCCTTGGATCAAAAGAGTATTTTTAGAATAAAAAATGTTATCTTTCTCTATCCACCTTTTTATTGTATGCATCTTTTTTTTTCACTTTCTCTCTCACTTTTTTTTCATTTTCATTTTCTCTTTCTTTTATGAGAATTGATTTTAATTTTAAAAAAACTTTTTTTTATAAAAAAATTAATTTTTTTCTATATAGAAAATTATTTAATTGCTAAAAAATTAATGTATTCTATAAAGAAATATATTATGTGTCTATATAGAATGTTATCTAATTCTATATCTTTTTATATAGATTAACATTACTATTCATAATCTATGTACAATGCTATGTTTCTTATATATTTCATATATTTTTATGTTTATTATACATTTTTATATCTTTTTATGTAGATTAACATTACTATTAATTGTGTTTTTGGTATATTTTATATCAGTTGCATACCAAAAATTTGATAAAATGTCTAAATGAAATCTTATTTTTTTGTTTCAATGTGTTTTTGGTATGTTTTATCATTTAATCTACGTAGAATATATGATACTTGACATTTTACACGACATTCTACGTAGGTTGCATGACATTCTACGTAGATTGCATGTCATTCTACGTAGATTGCTTGACATTCTACGTAGATTGCATGACATTCTACGTAGATTGTATATAGAATATGTTCGTCGATACTCTACAAAGAATATGACAGATTTATTTTCCATGTTTTATAATGAAGATTATTTGTAAGATAATAGATTTATAATGATTGTAGTAGTTATTAGATGTTTTACATGATAATCTACGTAGATTACATGATAATCTACATTATAATATAATACATGACTACATGTAAAAAATCACACATAATCTATGTAGAATGTTATGTTTCTTATATATTTCATGTATTTTAATGTTTCTTATACATTTCTATAGCTTTTTATGTAGATTAACATTACTATTCAATGTGTTTTTGGTATATTTTACATCAGTTGAATACCAAGTGTTTGATAAAATGTCTAAATGAAATCTTTTTTTTTCATCATGTTTTTGGTATATTTTATCATCTAATCTATATAGAGTATATGATACTTGACATTCTATCTAACATTCTATGTAGATTGCAGGACATTCTAGGTAGATTGCTTTTCATTCTACCTAGATTGCATGACATTTTTGGTATATTTTTTCACTTTCTCTCTCTTACTTTTTCTTCATTTTCATTTTCTCTTTCTTTTATGAGAATTGATTTTAATTTTAAAAAAACTGTTTTTTGGAAAAAAAAAATAATTTTTTTCTATATAGAAAATTATTTAATTACTAAAAAATTAATGTATTCTATAAAGAAATATTATGTGTCTATATAGAATGTTATATAATTCTATATCATTTTTATATAGATTAACATTACTATTTATAATCTATGTACAATGTTATGTTTCTTATATATTTCATATATTTTTATGTTTATTATACTTTTTTATATCTTTTTATGTAGATTAACATTACTATTAATTGTGTTTTTGGTATATTTTATATCAGTTGCATACCAAGTGTTTGATAAAATGTCTAAATGAAATCTTTTTTTTTTGTTTCAATGTGTTTTTGATATATTTTATCATTTAATCTACGTAGAATATATGATACATGACATTCTACACGACATTCTACGTAGATTGCATGACATTCTACGTAGATTGCATATCATTCTACGTAGATTGCAAGACATTCTACGTAGATTGCATGACATTCCACGTAGATTGTACATAGAATATGTTCGTCGATATTCTACATAGAATATGACAGATTGATTTTCCATGTTTTATAATGAAGATTATTGGTAAGATATTATATTTATAATGAATGTAATAATTATTAGATGTTTTACATGATAAACTACGTAGATTACATGATAATCTATATAGAATATAATACAAGACTACTTGCAAAAAATTACACATAATATATGTATAATGTTATGTTTCTTATACACTTCATATATTTTTATGTTTCTTATACATTTCTATACCTTTTTATGTAGATTAACATTACTATTCAATGTCTCTTTGGTATATTTTATATCAGTTGCATACCAAGGGTTTGATAAAATGTCTAAATGAAAATTTTTTTGTTTCAATGTTTTTGATATATTTTATCATATAATCTACGTAGAATATATGATATTTGACATTCTACACGACATTCTATGTCGATTGCATGTAATTCTACGAAGATTGCATGTCATTCTACGTAGATTGCATCCCATTCTATGTAGATTGGATGTTATTCTACGTAGATTACATGTCATTCTACGTAGATTGCATGACATTCTATGTAGATTGCTTGACATTCGACGTAGATTGTACACAAAATATGTTTGTCGATACTCTACATAGAATATGATAGATTCATTTTCCATGTTTTGAAATGAAGATTATTTGTAATATACTAGATTTATAATGAATGTAATAGTTATTAGATGTTTTTCATGATATAATTGATTAAATGATAATCTATGTAGATTACATGACAATCTATATAGAATTTTATACAAGACTACTTGTAAAAAATCACACATAATCTATGTAGAATGTTATGTTTCTTATATATTTTATATATTTTTATGTTTCTTATACATTTCTATATCTTTTTATGTAGATTAACATTACTATTCAATGTCTTTTTGGTATATTTTATATCAGTTGAATACCAAGGGTTTCATCAAATGTTAAAATGAAATGTTCTTTTTTTGTTGCGATGTTCTTGATATATTTTATCATCTAATCTACGTTGAATATATGATATTTGACATTCTACGTCGCTTGCATGTCATTCTACGAAGATTACATGTCATTCTACATAGATTGCATGTCATTCTACGTAGATTGTGTGTCATTCTACGTAGATTGAATGTCATTCTACGTAGATTGCATGTCATTCTACGTAGATTGCATGACATTCTATGTAGATTGCATGACATTCGACGTAGATTGTATATAAAATATGTTCGTCGATACTCTACATAGAATATGATAGATTCATTTTCCATGTTTTGAAATGAAGATTATTTGTAATATACTAGATTTATAATGAATGTAATAGTTATTAGATGTTTTTCATGATATAATAGATTACATGATAATCTATGTAGATTACATGACAATCTATATAGAATTTTATACAAGACTACTTGTAAAAAATCACACATAATCTACGTAGAATGTTATGTTTCTTATATATTTTATGTATTATTATGTTTCTTATACATTTCTATATCTTTTTATGTAGATTAACATTACTATTCAATGTCTTTTTGATATATTTTATATCAATTGCATACCAAGGGTTTGATAAAATGTATAAATGAAATCTTCTTTTTTGTTTTAATGTGTTTTTGACATATTTTATCATGTAATCTACGTAGAATATATATGATATTTGACATTTTACACGCCATTCTACGTAGATTGTATGTCATTCTACGTAGATTGCATTACATTCTACGTAGATTGTAGATAGAATATGTTCGTTAACATATTCAATATAAACATTCTATATAGACACATAATATTTTTATATAACATACGTTAAATTTTTTAGCAATTAAAGAAGTTTCGATACAGAAAAAAAATATATTTTTTTTGATAAAAGAAAAACTTTTTTTTTTTACTATAAAAATCAATTCTCATGAAAGAAAAATAAAATGAAAATGAAAAAAGTAAGAGATAGAAAGAGAAAAAGCAGATTTTTTTATTCCAAAAATACCCTTTTCACACCTTTTCAGGATTCCCCACTATCAAAGTTCTAAATAATTACAAAATTATCATCCAATATATCACCCATTGATTTAATTTATCCAAAGGCAATAAAAGGTTTTTAAGTTCTCACAATATTTATGGTTCTTAATAGAACCCTCATCCATATTATACATATATATACATATACATACATATATATATATATATATATATATATATATATATATATATATATATATATATATATATATATATATATATATATATATATATATATATATATATATATATATATATATATATATATATAGGAAATGACTCTTTTGAGAATCTTAAATATCATGAGAACCTAGGAACCATTTGTAGCATTCATATCATGAAGATCTATTGTGACACCCTTGCCACAATAACCACCATTTACATTACACCCAGGATTATACACCACATAATTGATTACAAAAAGATCTAAAAGCTTAATTTAAGTGCGGAAGCAATAAAAATACATAAATAAATATTACATCTGTTTCAAACACCCTACGGTGCTACAAGGTTCCAATTTCTAAATCTACATACTCAGTAATATTACAATCATCCCAAATACATATTATAAAAACAATCCCATTATTCAATTACCACGCTGATTGGTAGTCACTCTTCAATCACTTGAACAAATGACCTAGCTAGACGGTCCGGCTGCAGACTTTCCTTTTCCTGTAAAAACATCAACAACTAGAGGATAAGCGAATGCTTAGTGAATACACAGATTACGCATTTTATAAGTCTTTATGAAGCCCAAGGGTAACACAGATGACCAACATCGGATACCCTCTTCGTACACAAAGTACGAACCAGAGCCGCAGCCCCTTCGAGCCCAAAGCTCGGCATTAAACATACCATCTGAGACAACGTACGAACGGGGATGACATACTGCCTACCGGACCTGGAGGGATCAGCTCCAGCGTCATATAGCGCAGTAACATCAGAGTAATTGATGCGACCCACCGGTCAATCACTAGATGCACAACAACCGAAAGGACATGCAACAAGTAAGAATGTGCATCTAAATCTACGCAAGTTAGTAGAATTCCAAACAATCAATGAAACAACAGGTCTCAGCAGGCAAAGCTTAACATAAAACAAATATAAACATGCGAAATCTACTGTACTCACAGTGGGTGCGTTATTATAACTTTAAGCAATTTTATTTCTCTTCGGGCTTTCAACCGGATCCACAAAGTACCCCACTGTGGGTTAAACAACACCACAAGGGACCTGTAAGTCAGTTGTAATAATACATCGTGTCAATAACTGTTTGATTCCATAAAACCAAATTTTTATAAGTTTTGCAAAAATTTCGACCCTAATTCGGATCCATGTCCGAATTCGGACCCTAATTCGGTCCCCACATTAGGTTCGGATAATGTTAATTTCGGACTCCTTTAGTTCGGACCCCATTAGGTCCCAATTCGGACCATTGCGAATTTCGGACCCCATCCGAATTTTGAGCCTCAACCGAAATTTCAACACTTAGAAATTATTTTGCTAATTTTGAATATCAACATTTCGGATCCTGTCCGAATTCGGTCCGGATCCGAGTTCCTGCCAGATCCGAATTCGGACATCCGAGTTCATATTGGTGCAGTCTTGATATTTTCCAGATTTAATCCAAGTCATTTTTGGTACTAATTCAATACATGAAATAACTTATACCAACTAAAATACATCTATTTTCAACACTTTTAACACCAATATTAACATCTTTATGTATCAAATCACATCCTTTTTCACCCCTTTTTCATCATTTTCGAACACACACACAAATCTCAGAAATCATACTTATAGTTCGAATCAGGAGCTGAAATTCAATATATATCAACCTTAACACTCGATTTTAATGATTCCATAACAATATCATACATGCATCAACATTTAATCCCCAAATCTCTAAATTCGAATTTTATAAGAACCGAACTAAAAACCTTCAAATTTCGAATTTTAAAGAGATAATTACCTTAATTCGTTGATTGCAGTAGTTATAGATCTGTCCAAGCAATCTTACTTCAAATTTTCAGCTTCAATTATCAACTTTTGATAATCTTTAATATTTTAGAGAGAGAGAGAGTCGAGAGGTGAGATTTTTAGAGAGAGAGAGAGTTTTGTTTCAAATGAATTGAAATAACTCTTTTCCCCCTTTTCATTCCAAATTTCCATCTTTAGCACTTTTCACCCCTCCACTTATCCGGTTCCATATAATACTGATTTTTATAAAATAAAGAATTCCATCTTTATTTTATTTTCCTTAACAAATATTAATAATTTATTCACTTAAATAACTTTAAATTTCTCAATTTCTAATTAAAGCAACCAACTTTATAATTAATCCAAAACTTCGTACCAACTTTCATAATTCAACTTAAATTACAAATTTAAACTTAATAACTTTAAATACAATAATTTAAATCCGAGGATGTTACAGCATTGGCTCCACCACGCTTAACTTCGTCCTCGAAGTTACTCGGATTCGAACAGTTGTGGATATTTCCTTAATATTTCCGCCTTTGTCTCCCAAGTGTGATTCGCTCCTTTGTGATGCTTCCAACGTACAAGCACCATTTCTATCTCTTTGCTCCTTAATTTCTTCACCTTAGTATCCAATACACATTCCGGCTCTTCAACATATCGAAGTCTTTCATCAATCTGCAATTCAGTATGGTCGGCCCAATCTTCATTACTAGTAGTAAATGACTTTCGAAGATTTCCAACATGAAATACTGGATGTATGCCTGACATTTCTTTAGGCAACACCAGGCGATACGATTGATTTCCAACTTTTCTACTATTTTAAATGGCCCAACAAATCTCGGAGCCAACTTGCCCCTTTTAACAAAACGAGTAACACCCCTCATGGGTGATACTTTCAAGTAGACCCAGTCATTCACTTCAAAATTGATCGGTTTGTGCCTCCGATCATAATAACTTTTCTGACGATCCTAGGCCGCCTTCATGTTCTGCCTGATTAATTGTATCTTTTCATTTGTTTCTTGAAGTAACGCCGGCCCAGCAATCGGCGTCTCCCCGGTTTCTCTCCAACAAGTAGGAGTCCTACACCTCCTCCCATACAGTGCCTCAAAAGGTGCCTTCTTAATTGTCGCGTGGTAGCTGTTATTGTACGAGAACTCTATTAGTGGCAAATAATCATCCCAATTGCCACCGAGATCCAGTACACATGACCTCATCATATCCTCCAGAGTAAGGATGGTTCGTTCACTCTGACCATCGGTTTGTGGGCGATAAGCCGTACTTATAGCAATCCTCGTTCCCAACCCTTCTTGCAATGCCGACCAGAAATTAGAAGTAAACCGGCTGTCACGGTCAGATACAATGGACTTCGGTACTCCATGTCTAGAAACAATTTCATCCATGTAAATTTGAGCCAATCTTTCAAGTGAGTAATTTTCTCTAATCGGTATAAAATGAGTCGACTTAGTCAACCTGTCAACTATCACCCATACAGCATCGTGTTGACGCCTAGTCTTTGGCAACTTAGTAACAAAGTCCATTGTTATATGTTCCCACTTCCATTCCGGAATGGGAAGCGGTTGCAGACTGCCGTATGGTTGCTGGTGTTCGGCTTTCACTAGCCGACAAGTCCTGCAGCGCTCCACGTACTGGCCGATATCCTTCTTCAATCCCGGCCACCAGAAATCTGCTTTAAGTTCATTGTACATCTTCGTGCTCCCGGGATGTACAGAAAACTTAGACTGATGAGCTTCTTCTATTATCACATTCCTCATTCCTCCATACTTTGTCACCCAGATTCTTCCGTAAATTCCTTTCAAACCCGATTCACTAGTTTCCATATTCTTTAGTTGTACTCTTATATCTTCATCACCAACATTTTCGTCTTTCAAGGCTTCCTCTTGAGCGGCCTTGACATCACCAATAATTGTGGAGGTTAGCATCGTGGACGTCAGCATATAGCAACATTCCTTGGCATAAGCTTTGCGACTCAAAGCATCGGCTACTACATTAGCCTTACCAGGATGGTACAGTATTTCACAATCGTAGTCTTTGATAAGTTCCATAGATCGTCTTTGCCTCATGTTGAGCTCCTTTTGACTAAAGATATACTTCAAACTCTTATGATCTGCGTATAACTGACACTTAGTTCCATACAGATAGTGTCTCCACAATTTTAGCGCAAAAGTGACAGCTGTTAACTCAAGATCATGAGTTGAGTAATTCTTTTCATGCTGCTTAAGCTGTCTCGAGGCGTATGCTATAACTTTTCCTCGCTGCATCAGTACAGCGCCTAATCCCAACCTCGAAGCATCAGTATAAACCACAAAATCGTCATTGCCTTCCGGTAAAGCAAGTATCGGTGCTTCACTCAAAGTCTTCTTCAAAGCATCAAACGCCTCTTGCTGCACGGTCTCCCAAACAAAAGGCGCATTCTTCTTCGTTAAAGCAGTCAAAGGGACTGCAATCTTTGAAAAATCTTTGATAAACCTCCTATAATAACCCGCCAGCCCCAGAAAACTTCTGACTTCTGTAGCTGAACGAGGCGGCTCCCGAGATAACATGTCCAAGAAACTGAATTTGTTGCAGCCAAAACTCACACTTCGAGAATTTGGCATACAACTTTTCTTTTCTCAATAACTCCAATAACTCTGCTAAATGAACAGCATGTTCAGCCTCAGACTTAGAGTATACCAGAATGTCGTCAATAAAAACAATCACCGATTTGTCAAACATTGGTCTGCAAACTCGGTTCATTAAGTCCATAAAGACAGCCGGGGCATTGGTTAACCCAAAAGGCATAACCAAGAACTCGTAATGCCCATAACGTGTCCTAAATGCTATCTTAGGCACATCTTCTTCTCGAACTTTCAGCTGATGGCATCCCGACCTTAAGTCGATCTTAGAAAACACACTCGCCCCATGTAATTGATCAACCAAGTCATCTATCCTCGGTAGTGGATACTTGTTCTTGATCGTCAACTTATTCAGCTCCCGGTAGTCTATGCACATCCTCATCGTGCCGTCCTTCTTTTTAACAAACAATACCGGAGCTCCCCACGGCGATGAACTCGGCCGAATGAAGCCCTTGTCCAACAACTCCTGAAGTTGTGTCATCATTTCTTTCATCTCGGTTGGGGCAAGGCGATATGGAGAACGAGCTACCGGTGCAGCTCCAGGGATCAGATCGATTCGAAACTCAACTTGTCTCTCAGGCGGCACACCAGACAAGTCTTCCGGAAACACATCCGGGAATTGTGAAACAACCGACACATCGGCCAAAGATCTCTTCTCAGCCTGAGCATCAATCGCATAAGCTAAGTAAGCATCACATCCCTTTGCAAAAAGCTTTCGGGCATTTGCAATAGTTAGCAAGCACAAATCCCCGCTTCTCCTATCCCCGTAAATACAAATCTCCCGCCCCTCCGGAGTAGTTATCTTTATCATTCGACTCTTACACACTATATGGGCTTCATTCTCAATCAACCAGTCCATCCCGACTATCACATCAAACTCACTGAACTCTATCAGAATCAGATCTAAATTGAAGACTACATCTTCAATTACTAACGTGCAATTACGGTATACATGATCTACCTTGACTAAAGTGTTGCTAGCAGTTTCAATATCAAGTATAGCAGACAACTTAGATAGTGGCATAACAAGTTGTTGTGCAAAAGCAGTAGACACGAAAGAACGGTTGGCACCCGAATCAAAGAGAACTCGTGCAGGCATGGAATTAACAATAAACATACCCGTGACCACCTCTGGGTTTTCCCTAGCTTCCTCTGCAGTGATTTGAAAAGCACGAGCAGGTGCCCTTTGAGACTGATCCCGACGGTTAACTGAACCACCACTCGAACCTCCAGACGATCGTGTTGATGATGGGGCAGCAGCTGTTGGAGCATTCTTTCTACAATTCCTACTATAGTGACCCCACACCCCACACTTATAGCAAGCATCACCCTTCCTTGGGCAATCATTCTGAAAATGTCCCAGTTCCCCACAGCAAAAGCAAGCACGTCCGTTAGTGCACTTGCCAAAATGTTCCAGGTGACACTTGTTGCAGTATTGTGGCTCGATGTTGATAGAGTATGCACGAGCACGACCACGATCAGAAGAACCAGACGGTCGGTGAAAAGACTGCTGTGATGAGTATTGTGAAGACCGGGAAGATCCCGAGTATCCTCCCTCCCGTTGGCGCTTCGGCGGTGACAGCTGTGTTGGGTTGGTGGAAGCAGTAGCAGACCCAATCGAGTAGCCCGACATAATCAAAATCTGCTCTAAATTTCTGGCAGCCTCAAGTAAGCCAGCAAATGTAGGGTAGCGGACGTTGCTCATAACCCTTCTTATCTCAATATCCAGACCAGCCTCGAATCTGGTCACTTTTCTTTCTTCAGTGTCCACCTGATGAGGTGCGAACAGACTTAACCTCGTGAACTCCACAGCATATTGGGACACTGTCTTAGTCCCCTGTACTAGCGCCATAAACTTTGCTTCCAACCTCCGGCGCTCATCAACCGGACAGTCTTGCTGAGTGAATAGATCCTTGAACTCAGCCCAATTCATAACAGAAACCTTCTCCAGCGTCAACGCATTCACCATTGCGTTCCACCACATGATTGCATCATTGGTGAACATAGCACTAGCATAATGAACCATGTCCTTCTCAGCACAACCGCTGATTCGGAATGTTCGTTCAGTTGCTGTTATCCATTCGAGTGCGGCAACAGCGTCTCCCAATCCATTAAATTCCACGGCCCCGTTTCCCTTAAAATCCTTGAAACGACAACCTTTGGGCTTGTTAGACGACCCAATGTTGTCATCTTGTTCATCATTGTTACCCCCTTCCTTCTCCTTGTTCTTTCTCTTATCCTCTCTTCTCTTAGCATCGGCCTCATCTCGAGCCCGAAACTGATCCTGAATCATTTTGTTCTGCTCAGCCATCATGGCTAGCATCATTTCTCTGGCTTCTTCAGGTGTCATTCCTCCAGACATGTTCTGAAAATATAAACATATAACTTGTTTAGTAACATGTCATCATCTTAAAGACACCACTCATTTGTCCCGTATGATAGTCAATCTCTTATAATTACTAGATCATAACCTATCTTAGTTCAGATCATTACTTAAACCACTACATATCATTACCTAATGTTTGAGATCAAGACCTCATGGACACTTGAATCTCAAACTACTGCTCTGATACCATCTCGTGTGACACCCTTGCCACAATAACCACCATTTACATTACACCCAGGATTATACACCACATAATTGATTACAAAAAGATCTAAAAGCTTAATTTAAGTGCGGAAGCAATAAAAATACATAAATAAATATTACATCTGTTTCAAACACCCTACGGTGCTACAAGGTTCCAATTTCTAAATCTACATACTCAGTAATATTACAATCATCCCAAATACATATTATAAAAACAATCCCATTATTCAATTACCACGCTGATTGGTAGTCACTCTTCAATCACTTGAACAAATGACCTAGCTAGACGGTCCGGCTGCAGACTTTCCTTTTCCTGTAAAAACATCAACAACTAGAGGATAAGCGAATGCTTAGTGAATACACAGATTACGCATTTTATAAGTCTTTATGAAGCCCAAGGGTAACACAGATGACCAACATCGGATACCCTCTTCGTACACAAAGTACGGACCAGAGCCGCAGCCCCTTCGAGCCCAAAGCTCGGCATTAAACATACCATCTGAGACAACGTACGAACGGGGATGACATACTGCCTACCAGACCTGGAGGGATCAGCTCCAGCGTCATATAGCGCAGTAACATCAGAGTAATTGATGCGACCCACCGGTCCATCACTAGATGCACAACAACCGAAAGGACATGCAACAAGTAAGAATGTGCATCTAAATCTACGCAAGTTAGTAGAATTCCAAACAATCAATGAAACAACAGGTCTCAGCAGGCAAAGCTTAACATAAAACAAATATAAACATGCGAAATCTACTGTACTCACAGTGGGTGCGTTATTAAACTTTAAGCAATTTTATTTCTCTTCGGGCTTTCAACCGGATCCACAAAGTACCCCACTGTGGGTTAAACAACACCACAAGGGACCTGTAAGTCAGTTGTAATAATACATCGTGTCAATAACTGTTTGATTCCATAAAACCAAATTTTTATAAGTTTTGCAAAAATTTCGACCCTAATTCGGATCCATGTCCGAATTCGGATCCCACCCGAATTCGGACCCTAATTCGGTCCCCACATTAGGTTCGGATAATGTTAATTTCGGACTCCTTTAGTTCGGACTCCATTAGGTCCCAATTCGGACCATTGCGAATTTCGGACCCCATCCGAATTTTGAGCCTCAACCGAAATTTCAACACTTAGAAATTATTTTGCTAATTTTGAATATCAACATTTCGGATCCTGTCTGAATTCGGTCCGGATCCGAGTTCCTGCCAGATCCGAATTCGGACATCCGAGTTCATATTGGTGCAGTCTTGATATTTTCCAGATTTAATCCAAGTCATTTTTGGTACTAATTCAATACATGAAATAACTTATACCAACTAAAATACATCTATTTTCAACACTTTTAAAACCAATATTAACATCTTTATGTATCAAATCACATCCTTTTTAACCCCTTTTTCATCATTTTCGAACACACACACAAATCTCAGAAATCATACTTATAGTTCGAATCAGGAGCTGAAATTCAATATATATCAACCTTAACACTCGATTTTAATGATTCCATAACAATATCATACATACATCAACATTTAATCCCCAAATCTCTAAATTCGAATTTTATAAGAACCGAACTAAAAACCTTCAAATTTGGAATTTTAAAGAGATAATTACCTTAATTCGTTGATTGCAGTAGTTATAGATCTGTCCAAGCAATCTTACTTCAAATTTTCAGCTTCAATTATCAACTTTTGATAATCTTCAATATTTTAGAGAGAGAGAGAGTCGAGAGGTGAGATTTTTAGAGAGAGAGAGAGTTTTGTTTCAAATGAATTGAAATAACTCTTTTCCCCCTTTTTATTCCAAATTTCCATTTTTAGCACTTTTCACCCCTCCGCTTATCCGGTTCCATAAAATACTGATTTTTATAAAATAAAGAATTCCATCTTTATTTTATTTTCCTTAACAAATATTAATAATTTATTCACTTAAATAACTTTAAATTTCTCAATTTCTAATTAAAGCAACCAACTTTATAATTAATCCAAAACTTCGTACCAACTTTCATAATTCAACTTAAATTACAAATTTAAACTTAATAACTTTAAATACAATAATTTAAATCCGAGGATGTTACATCTATGGCTAAAATTTGGCAAATGGCATTTTGTTAATTATTTAAACTTTTGATTGTGGGGATTCTTAAATGATGTGCAAATGGTATTTTTGGAAAAAAAACTATGTTTTTTTCCTCTTTCTCTCACATCATTTTTTCCATTTTTTAATCTTTTTTTCTCTCATTCATAAGAATTGATTTTTTTAAATTAAAAACGTTTTTTTATAAAAAAAATGTCTTTCTACTATAGAAATTTATTTCACTGCTAAAAATTTAACACATTCTATATAGAAATATTATGTAATATATGTAGAATGTTGTATAATCCTATATTTTTTGTTGATTAACTGCTATTCATAATCTATGTAGAAAGTTGTGTTTCCTATAAATTTTGTATATTCTATTTAAAAATAAATTAACTGGTATAATAATTATAATATTCTACGTATAATGATATGGATGCTATATAGATACCTCTATAACATATAAACTTGTGAATTTATTCAATATAGATTATCATGTATTCTATGTAGAGGATCGCGTATTCTATGTAGAAATACACCATAAACAGAACATTTTTTAAAATTTAACTAGTGAACGTATTCTATGTAGATTATCATGTATTCTATGTAGAGTGTCATGTATACTATGTAAAAATTCACCAAAAACATAGTTTTAGAAAATTAACTAGTTAACGTATTCTATGTATCAGAGCCTTTGGAGTGGATTTCAACCGGATCTAAGAAGTTTTCTTGCTGACTGTTGTTGTTCATCGAGAAAAACCCACGGTTCGTTCTTACATCCTCTTTAATCTTCTGTTTTTATGTGTTTTCCTCATTCATTGTGATCGATATCTAGTCTTGCATTTATTTCGAGCATCCTAGTTCATATTATACATGATTTTGGAGTTTATTTTGTTAAAATCAGATCTGCGTTGTTCTTCATCATTGTTGATAATTCAATATTCAACAATTCAATTAACAATTAAATAACTAAGAACACAAGATCATAACACAATATGTCGAATGATTATATTGGAGAATAGAAATATTACATTCTGTTCTTGAACAGCTTTCTTGCATGACAATTCTGAACAAATCCATTTTCAACTGGTTCCTCTCAACAGTACATATTTTTTCCTATTTATATACATTTACAAGTATTAAGTATTTACAATATAACCCCTGAACTTTTACACTTAATTTGTTTTCAACTCTATTAATATTTGTTCCCAACAATCTCCCCCTTAGAGATGAAATCAAATTTACAATCAAAGTTCAACACAGGATCTTTAAAACTTTTCTCTTTTCTTCTCTATCATCTCTGAACTTCTTTGTCTCTCTTTGATCTTCATATTCTACTTGTCTGACCTTATCTTTCCTTTTGAGCAAACACTTCCCCTTGAATAATGAGCAAATTTTGATTCTCTCCCTTGATCAATCATAAATAACTTATCATTTTTCATCTTTAAATCTTCTGCACTATCGTCTTAAGTTATTGTTGCGAATGTCTTCAAAATACTCAGCAGTTGTCTCTGAACTATATCTTTTCTCCCCGTCATGATGATCATAAAAAATATGAACACTATGCAAAATCTCCAGAGACGTAGTGAATTTACAATAGCAGATATTCAACAAAAATTACAATGACAGTTACAATTCAGAAATATTACAAATTGTGTCTCTCCCCCTCAAAATGATATCCTCCCCCTATACTGAACAAATATAACACTCCCCCTCAAATTTATATTATTTCCTTTCAAAACAAACAAATCTTTTCAACTTTGTGAAAAATGAAACAAATTCATTTAGTATGTAATAGAGTCCAGGTCCACATAGGAGTCCTGTTTGCACAATAGACCTTATCTATGTGACCTACTTTCAGCGCGGGCAAGATGTTAACACTGGTAGGTTCCAAATAGTCATCGTGAAACCCTTTATCATGAAAGAATCACACTTATTTGTTCCGGCTTGGTGCCTTTGGACTAGCAGTTTATAGTCATGCAGACTTTTAGACACGATGTGTCCTAAAAGTGTATATAATCAGCTCTAGACACAATGTCCATCAACTGAAGTCGGAGACCGAAGCAAATGTCTTCTTTGTTTCAATATCAATAATATCATAATGATATATCGATAGAAATGCACTATATCTCCGTGATTATTGAAACAAAAATCTTTTAAGAGATAACCGAGTGGTTGATGGGGTTAAGTGCATGCGTCACTGGGTCCATGACGTCTTTTTCAATATCTAGTCGCCTAGGGCTTGATAGATTATGAGGTTTACCCAACCGACACAGTGTTGGTAGGATTTTCTATTCTTCAAATCATTTCTCAACTCTCAGCTCTCAACATTTTTCAACTTGTAAGGTCTTGAACTCACGGATCTATCTAGACGCGACACCGTCAATAAGTGCGGAATCCTCGTTAACGGCTTGACGGAAACAACCCTCACACGGAACATGGAGACTATCAACAAGCTGTACGGACTAACACGAACGCACCTACGAGATGATTCTCTCCGATAGAACACTCACAAAGCTGATAAACTCGAGATCGCCTTTTCCTAATCACTCACACGAAATCTGCAAAGTATGCTAATGATTCGAGTTAATCCCTAATTATAGAGGCTCATTCGAGTTTGTCATGGGCCAAACTCGAATCAGGCCCAAGGCCCATTCGAGTTTGTCCCCTTGACACTCTCGAATCTGCCTAATGGAACACATTCGAATCTGCTATAGATTCGAATCCTGTTTACTTGTGAATTCGAATTTAATCTAAATTCGACTTTCACATATTAAACCTATATTTGAAACTTATGTCTTTAACTTATGTTTGATTTTATCTTTGATCTTTATGTTTGAACTTCTTGTAATACATTACATCAAGTTCAAACATACATTCAATAACTACCAAACATATATATAAACATATATATCAAACACTCGTTAATACCCAATACTTTGAATATTACTTGAACCAAAATGTTAGATCACTTAGACTGCTATCGTCACACAGGGTGTACCAACAGACTCCCCCTTGACGATAGCTTCTAACAACTCACATTTGATTAAGTACTTTGTTTATTTATTTAAACTACTGCCAGCATACAAACCTTTCTCAACACATACTTTAATTACATTCTGATACTTTCTAGCCTCAGACTCCATATGTGCATCACTTGAGATTTTATGATTGTAGAGCACTTGCATGTCATCTTATGAAAGGTTCACTAGATGTAGCGGATCATAGACTCTAAGAACTTCTTTTTCTTCGAAGTCTTCCATCACTGCTTCTCCTGTCTCACTCTCCACATACCACCAATTGAGATTTTTCATGATGCCCTGTGCATTGGCTTGAGAGGAACCTTCTTCAGACATCTAACTGGTTTGTATTGAATTTTCATCCACGGACGACCAGTTAGAGGGTCAATACGAGTATTGTCCATCACTCGTTTACCCACTCTTGGATTGAGCCGCTCGAATTTCCTTGACCTCGCTTCTTTTCTGATGATTTTTGCTATTATTTCAGCATAAGGGTCGTCACCGATGTTGATAAGATCCTTCCATGCTAATGCTTTTATTTCAATCTTTGGCAAGGAGTTGAAGACTTTCAGACTTCTTCTGAGGTACTGGAGGCCATCCTTTCGTTTGATAATGAATAGCTGCAGTTCTCGATCAAAGAACCAGCTCAGAATATTTCCTGATAACTCTCCAGCACCCGGCACACGCATTTTCTTCTTCAGCTCCAACTCTCTTTTCTCTGCCCTAAACCATAGCTTTCTTTTTTCTTCGTTGGTAAGCTCTCTGGCAGGTTCTTCACTTGATGATTCAACATTTAACGCAGCTTTTACTACTTCTATGTCAATCACCTGATTTCCTTCTGTTACGTATGTATCTGTGATGGGATTTTGTTGAACAATGATCTCATTCGCTTCATCATCTTCATCAACACAAACTTCATCATAAGATTTCCAGTCAATTACGTCTTCAGGCACAAATTCTCCTTCTTCTAAATCCTCCAATTCGTCCTCGAAATCAAATCCAAAGTCCAAAGGGTCTTCATCGATATCCATTAGTGCTTCGATCATTTCGTGTATCTCCGACTCTGTGACTTTTGTGGAACTGGCTTCACCTCCTGCAGCTCCTGTCTGACCTGGCTCCCCCTGAACTTCACCATGCTGAGCAGCAGAAAAATCTACTGGCTCATTATCTCTTTGCGCGCTGGGATCATTGCCGTCATTATCTCCATCATTATCTTCATCCCTGGGCAGCTCTACTTGATCCCAGCAGCTTGTCTCCCCCTGAGCCTTTAGATTTTGCAATAATTGCTCAATCAGGGATCGCATTGCTCGAATCTCTGCCGCCTGATCAGAAACAAAGCTTTTAAGTTCCAAGTTTTCTTCCTGAACCTTGCCCACAATCTTCTTCAACTCGGCATTCTCGATGTCTATTTGGGCATTCTGCTTCTGTATTTCGCTAAGAGCCGTTGTCAAACCAAAGATTTGGACTTGTTGGAAGTCGACTCTGCTTTTCAACTCAGAAAACCGTTGATTCTCCATGAAAGTGGATGAAGTGGATGGTATGGATTGTATGGGGGTTGGAATGATTGGTGATGGAATGTATGGTTCAACAGGTGGTGGTGGTGGCGGAATGGTAGATTGAGCGGGTGGAGGTTGAGATATTTCTGGCTGTGTAGCAGAAGCCGAGGAAGCTCCCTGCATGAATCTATGGCATTTTTCCATTTGCCTTGTTACCAACGGAGCAACTTCTTCTTCCTTAAAATCAGAGTCAGCCGACTCCCTTGACGCTCGTCGCCTTGTAGCTTCTTTAGTCACCACTAATCGCGATCCATATGTTCCTATTTGGATGGATGGTTCTTCAGTTATAGTCTCTGGAACTTCAACTTCAATCTCTTCCATTTCTTCAGACTCAGAAGTTGAGATGGCTTCGCCTTCTGGCACTGGCTGATACTCATCTATTTGCCTAAACACGTCAATTTCTCCTTCCGGAGGCTCCAGTATATTTCCAACTAGTTCAGCAGTTATTTCCTCATTAGCATTTGGACCGGCTGCCCAAATCTCTTCCAACGTTTGTAAAGTCGGATCAGATGTCGATGGCGCACTTGAAGGTCTAGCCTCTTGTGTCTCTTGAATTTGACTAGTAGAAGGCCTGTCTGCCTGAGTTTGACTCGCTGAAGGCCTTTGGCGTCTCCTCTATTGTTGAGGGCGCGGTTGTTGCTGTCGTTGATGTTGTGGCTGTCTCTGTTGAATTTCCACCTCTCCTGCCCAGTTGGCATCGTCAAGTGCTACAAAGTTCTGGTCGAGTACAACACCAAACAAAGGTCCCTCTACTGGAATAGCTAGGCTTCCTCGATGAGAGGAGCAATCAGCAAATATTCTCTTATCAATAACTGCAACGCTCTGAATTTCGTTAAGCTGCGGCAAATTTGGCAAGAAATGCTGGATTAGCATCATCACAAAACGTGGGTAAAGTAGAAATCTTTCCCGCTCCGGAGCCGTTATCTGATAAACGAACTCCGAGAAGAACATCTTGAAAAACTAAACTTCTGATTATAGACTAATGCGATTATCCCTGATTGGATCTTCGAAAGTATATAATCAAATTCAGCTTTCTTTGCAGCGAAACAAACCATGAACACATGCGCGAGATATCGCCATTGTCCAATTAGCCCACTCTTCATATATGATGTCTTAGTAACATCTAAATTATAGCCCATTCTTGCAAATGCAGCCTGCCTGATTGATAATTGGAAATCAATAGGCCCATCTTCCTGCTCCTGAGTGCCCAATTGAAGCACTTGACGAAGAATATCAGCAGAAAACACCAAAGGATTACCAGCAATCCTTGTCCTCAGAACTGTCGGAGTGACAGTGCAATCGACTTGCAAATGATCATAGAATTGTCGCACGTAAGGAATGACAATTTGGATATTGTGCGATAGCACATACGAGATTCTGGATTCCACCAAGAAATCCACCATCTGGCGGAAAGCCTGCGCTTCAGGGATAGCATGGTCCGGGGAAATGACCATATTATGCTTCGGAACAAATACTCTATCCGCCATGTCTGCACAATATATCAAATAAAATATTAGAATTATTAAAAATGAATAAACTTGTTTAAATTCAAATTTGTTTTATTTTGAACTTGTGTAAGTACAAAATCCAACACATATGAATTTCTACAAGTTTATTTAAAATTTAAATTAAATAATTCAAATAAAATGACAAAATCAGATTCGAATGAACATATATTCGAGTTTGATGACCCATTCGAGTTTAATGACCATTAGAGTTTACTGACAAACTCGAAATTGGCCATGAACAGATTCGAAGGAGTCGGCCACCATCATCACAAAAATCCATGATTTTAACCATGTTAGACTCAGAAAATGACATCTTTTAGTCCTACTAGGTTCTGATCAATGATATTTGTAGTTAATTTGACTTTTCACCGGATCAAAGTTTGTAATTTTGAAAAACAAACTTTCTACCAATAAAACTTCAAAATCTAATGATTTTGGCTTAAATGGAGTATAATACTACCTAAATCTTGTACAATACACTTGGTTATACCTAGATCTACGGGTAGTATCGAACCCACACGGACAGAAACTCGACAAATAGTTGGTTTCTTGAAAACGACAAACTCGAGATTAGATTCAAAATCGCCTAGTCAAACTCGAGAGAATAGATTCGAAAACAAGTGAATTAATGACTATCACTGTTGACCTATTTATACCACCAACATTCGAGTTTAATGCCAGTTTCGAATCTACTGACAGATTCGAGCCCTGCTATTTTCGAGTTTAGCTTAAACTCGAATTCACCCCTGAAACTTTGAAAATTTCGAAAATTTTTGAAATAAATTCAACTTCTTCAACATTTTCAACCTTATCGTGTAACGGAATGTAAGGTCTACCACTACGAGATCTATCTAGATGCGGATCCGTCAACGAGTGCGGAATCCTCGTTAACGGTTAGACGGAAAACTCTCAACTACGAAACACGGAGACTATCAGAGGCTGAACGAACGACTGATGAATGATCCTACGAACTGATTCTCTCCGAAACTGACCTAAAGAAGATGATAAACTCGAGATCGCTTTACGCTTAATTCCTCACGAATTCTGCAAAAAGTCTAATAATATCTCGAGTCTATCCCTAATTATAGACCCTGATTCGAGTCTGATGTGGGTCAAACTCGAATCTGGCCCAAGGCCCATTTGAGTCTGTCCACAAAGACACTCTCGAATCTGGGCTCTTCGAATCTAGGCTACATTCGAATCTATCACAGATTCGAATGCCAAGCCTTGTATGATTCGAATCTAGTCTTTTACATAAACAACTAAGTGTTGAAACTTATGTTATTACTTATGATTGATTTTATCTTTGTACTTTATGTATGAACTTCTTGTAATACGTTACATCAAGTTCAAACATACAAACACTAATAAATATCAACCATATATAAACATATATAACACACACTTGCTAAAATCACAATGTAGGATCACTTAGACTGCTATCGTCAAACAGAATGTACCAACAGACTCCCCCTTGACGATAGCTTCTAATAATTCACACATTTGACTTAAGAACTTTGTTTGTTTATTGATTCAAAATACTACCAGCATACAAACCTTTCTCGACACATACCTTGACTAAATTTTCATACTTACTAGCTTCACCGTCCATATGTGCGTCACTGGAAATCTTACAAGCATACAAAATCTGAAGATCTTCTTTAGAAAGGTTTACCAGGTGAAGCGGGTCGTAGACTCTAAGAATGACTTTTTCTTCAAAATCTTCCATAACTGCTTCCCCGGTCTCAGTGTCAGCGAACAAACCAATGTAGATTCTGCAAAACATTCTGTGGCATCCGCTTGAGAGGCACCTTCCTCAGACATCTGACTGGTCTGTAATGAATCCTCATCCAAGGTCGGCCGGTTAGAGGATCTATCATGAAGGATCCTCTACTCTTCTCCCGACTCTTGGATTCAGGCGTACGAACTTTCTGGATCTTCCCTCCTTTCTTATGATTCTTTCAATTACGTTCACGTAGGGATCATTGCCAATGTTTATCAGATCTTTCCATGCTAGCGCAGTGATTTCGATCTTTGGCAGGGAGTTGAACGCTTTTAAAGTTCGCCTCAGGTACTGAAGCCCGTCTTTCCTCTTAATTACAAATAGCTGCAGTTCTCTATCAAAGAACCATCTTAATATGCGCTCAGATTGCTTCCCAGTACCCGGCACTCTCATTGTCTTTTTAATCTCTAACTCCTTCTTTTCAGCTTTGAACCATAATTTTCGTTTTTCTTCATTTGATAGCTCTCTAGCAGGTTCTTCTGTTGATGGCTGAGCATTCAATGCAGCATTCACTACATCTATGTTGACAATATTATTCCCATCTATCATGTAAGTATCCGTGATAGGATTCTGCTGTACGACTATCTCGTCGGCTTCATCATCCTCATCATCAACTACTTCGTCATCCGACTGCCAGTCTACTATCTCCTCTGGCACAAACTCACCTTCTTCCAGCTCTTCATCGTCATAATCAAAACCTACATCCATAGGATCATCATCGAGATCCATAAGAGCGTCGATCATCTCACTGATTTCAAAATCTGTAGGCTGTTTTGATGAACTTGCTTCTCCCATTTCTCCTTCAACTTGACTGGGCTCCCCCTGAACTTGTGTAGCCTGAGCTGCAGGAAAATCTACAGGCTCATTCTCATTATGTGCATCGGGATCATTGCCTTCGTCATCTTCATCTCTACGCTGCTCCTCATGATCCCTACAACTTGTCTCCACTTGTAAGGTCTACCACTACGAGATCTATCTAGACGCGGATCCGTCAACGAGTGCGGAATCCTCGTTAACGGTTAGACGGAAAACTCTCAACTACGAAACACGGAGACTATCAGAGGCTGAACGAACGACTGACGAACGATCCTACGAACTGATTCTCTCCGAAACTGACCTAAAGCTGATGATAAACTCGAGATCGCTTTAAGCTTAATTCCTCACGAATTCTGCAAAAAGTCTAATAATATCTCGAGTCTATCCCTAATTATAGACCCTGATTCGAGTCTGATGTGTGTCAAACTCGAATCTGGCCCAAGGCCCATTCGAGTCTGTCCACAAAGACACTCTCGAATCTGGGCTCTTCGAATCTAGGCTACATTCGAATCTATCACAGATTCGAATGCCAAGCCTTGTATGTTTCGAATCTAGTCTTTTACATAAACAACTAAGTGTTGAAACTTATGTTATTACTTATGATTGATTTTATCTTTGTACTTTATGTTTCAACTTCTTGTAATACGTTACATCAAGTTCAAACATACAAACACTAATAAATATCAACCATATATAAACATATATAACACACACTTGCTAAAATCACAATGTAGGATCACTTAGACTGCTATCGTCACACAGGATGTACCAACAGACTCCCCCTTGACGATAGCTTCTAATAATTCACACATTTGACTTAAGAACTTTGTTTATTTATTGATTCAAACTACTACCAGCATACAAACCTTTTTCGACACATACCTTGACTACAATTTCATACTTACTAGCTTCACTGTCCATATGTGCATCACTAGAGATCTTACATGCATGCAAAATATGAAGATCATCTTTGGAGAGGTTTACCAGGTGAAGAGGGTCGTAGACTCTAAGAATAACGTTTTCTTCAAAATCTTCCATGACCGCTTCCCAGTCTCAGTGTCAGCGTACCACCAATGTAGATTCTTCAAAACATTCTGTGGCATCGGCTTGAGAGGCACCTTCCTAAGACATCTAGCTGGTTTATAGTGAATCCTCATCCAAGTCGTCCAGTTAGAGGATCGATACGTGACGGATCCTCTACTCTTCTCCCGACCCTTGGAATCAATCGCTCGAACTTCCTTGATCTCCCCTCCTTTCTTATGATTCTTTCAATTACGTTTGCGTAGGGATCATTGCCAATATTTATCAGATCTTTCCTTGCTAGCGCAGTGATTTCGATCTTTGGCAGGGAGTTGAACGCTTTTAAAGTTCGCCTCAGGTACTGAAGCCCGTCTTTCCTCTTAATTACAAATAGTTGCAGTTCTCTATCAAAGAACCAGCTTAATATGCGCTCAGACAGCTTCCCAGTACCCGGAACTCTCATTGTCTTTTTAATCTCAAACTCCTTCTTTTCAGCTCTGAACCATAATTTTCGTTTTTCTTCATTTGATAGCTCTCTAGCAGGTTCTTCTGTTGATGGCTGAGCATTCAATGCAGCATTCACTACATCTATGTTGACAATATTATTCCCATCTATCATGTAAGTATCCGTGATAGGATTCTGCTGTACGACTATCTCGTCGGCTTCATCATCCTCATCAGCAACTACTTCGTCATCCGACTGCCAGTCTACTATCTCCTCTGGCACAAACTCACCTTCTTCCAGCTCTTCATCGTCATAATCAAAACCTACATCCATAGGATCATCATCGAGATCCATAAGAGCGTCGATCATCTCACTGATTTCAAAATCTGTAGGCTGTTTTGATGAACTTGCTTCTCCCATTTCTCCTTCAACTTGACTGGGCTCCCCCTGAACTTGTGTAGCCTGAGCTGCAGGAAAATCTACTGGCTCATTCTCATTATGTGCATCGGGATCATTGCCTTCGTCATCTTCATCTCTACGCTGCTCCTCATAATCCCTACAACTTGTCTCCCCCTGAGCTTTTAGATTTTTCATTAGGTGCTCAAGGAGGGACCGCATCGATCGGATCTCTGACGATTGATCTGCAATAAAGGACTTTAACTCTGTGTTCTCTTCCATCACATTCTCCACAATCTTCTTTAACTCGGCATTATCCTTATCAAGATTTGCATTATGCGCCTGGAGTTCGCCGATCGCCTTTGTTAGGCCTAAGATTTGGACATGCTGGAAGTCAACGCGTCCCTTAAGCTGCACAAACTGTTGGTTGTCAGCGTAGGTTGTCGAAGTAGATGGAATGGATTGTATAGGAGTTGGGCGAATTTGGGATGGATTATATGGTTCATGTTGAGGTGGTGGTGGTGGTGGAGCGGTGGCTTGAGGTTCTTGAGTTTGAGTTTGAGGTTGTTGTGCATCGGATGCTGAGGATGACCCTTGCATAAACCTGTGACGCTTGGCCCTTTGCCGAGTCACTAAGGGAGCAACTTCCTCCTCTTCAAAATCTGAATCATCAGATTCCCTTGCTACTCTCCTCCTCGATCCTTCTTCATTAACTACCAACCTAGATCCATACGTTCCGATTTGAATATTAGGTTCTGTAGCCACTGATTCAGGAGCTTCAACCTCTAGCTCCTCCATTTCATCCGACTCGGTTTCCGATGATGTCAAAAGTTTATCAGCCCGCTCTGGCTCATACTCTTCAACATCTCTAAACACGTCTTCCTCTCCTTCTGGTGGACTAGGTAATTCACCTACTAGCGCTGCAGCCACATCTTCGTTCGCATGAGGCCCTGCCTCCCAGATTTCATTAAGCGTTTGGCATAGCTGTTCAGCTTCGCTCGGAACATTTGAGGGCCCGGCTTCTTGAACTTCTGGTTGCTGACTTGTCGAAGGCCTTGACGCCTGAGTTTGACTCGCTGATGGTCTTTGTCTACGTCTTTGAGCACGCGGTTGTGGTTGTTGTCGTTGTTGTGGTTGTTGTTGTCTCGGTTGAAATTCAACTACCCCTGCCCAGTTGGCAACATCCGGGGCTTGAAACTCCCTATCCAAGATTGCTCCGAATAACGGACGCTCAACAGGAACAGCCAACCTTCCTCTGTGCGAGGAACAGTCAGCGAAATCCTTTTATCCATCACGGCAACGCTGTGAATGTCATTCGATGGCGGCAGATTTGGCAAGAAATGCCTGATCAACATCATATGAACCTTGGGTACAACAAGAATTGTTGATTTTCAGGAGCTGTGATCTGGTGAACAAATTCTGAGAAGAACATCTCCGAGAAGCTATATGGTCGATTATAAACCATCGCGACTATCCCAGATTGAATTTTCGCAACAATATAGTCAAACCCTGCTTTCTTTGGAGCAAAACATACCATAAACACATGAGCTAAAAACCTCCACTGCCCGATTAAGCCACTCTTCATGTATGGCACCTTCGTCACATCAAGACAGTAACCCATTCTCTGAAAGGCCGCTTGCCTTATGTTCAGAGGAAACTCTATCGGACCAGCTTCTTCTTCTTGTGTGCCCAGCTGCAACACTTGTCGCAGTATATCTGCCGAGAATACCAGCGGTTGTCCGGCAATTCGAGCGCGTAGCACTGTCGGCGTGACCGAGCAGTCTACCTGCAGATGATCGTAAAACTGACGAATGTAAGGCTAAACGAGTTGCACATTATGAGACAGTGCAAAACCGATCCTAGACTCTACTAGGAAATCAAGCACTTGTCTAAATCCCTGCGCCTCAGGGAGATTATGATCTGGATGAAGCACCATATTGTGCTTAGGCACAAACGCTCGCACAGCCATTTCTGCACAATAAACAAAACTATTAGAGTCATTAAAAATCAATAAACTTGTTTAAATTTAAATCTATTTTATTTTGAACTTGTTTAAGTACAAAATCCAACACAATTAAATTTCTACAAGTTTAATAAATTTTAAATTAAATGATGCAAATAAAATAACAGATTCGAATATAACAGATTCGAAAAAGTCCCTGTTAGAGTTTGGTGACAGATTCGAAGTCCCTGGTCTTCTCGAGTCTAATGACAGATTCGAGACATCTCAGGATTAGATTCGAACCGCCGATTCTATTTCAAAGACCAAATCTCTTGATTTTAACCTTTTTGGACTTAGAAAATTACATTCAATTGTCCTACTAGTTACTAATCACAGATATATGCCTTTAATTTGACTGTTTATCGGTCCAAACTTGGTAATTTTTTAAAAACCCTATTTCGACCCTTAAACCTTCAAAAATCGATGATTTAGCCTAACATGGTGTATAAACCTACAAGAATCTTGTACAATCAAGTTGATTATACCTAGATACAGTAGTAGAATCGAACACACTAGCTTTAAACTCGACAAAATGTCATTTAGGAGAAATATGGTAGACTCGAGAACAGATTCGAAATCGCCACAATAGATTCGAGAAAGTAGATTCGACAACAGTAAGAATTAAATGTCTTCACTGTTGACCTATATATACTACCAACCTTCGAGTCTAAGGCCAGACTCGAATCTACTGACAGATTCGAAGCTGTCCTAATTCGAGTCTGTCCAAAACTCGAAAACACCAAACACTTAGAAAAATTTCGAAAATCTTTGAAATAACTTCAACTTTTTCAACCTTTTTCTACGGTATTGTGTAACCAGATAAACTATGCCAAAGCTTTTACCCTAAGCATAAGATATTTCACGCAATGTTTATTTTATCCAACTTTGAATGCACCCTCAGAATTTTTGACCTTTTACCTAAGTAAAAAATTAAACTAAAATAAAACAAAATAAAATAAAATAAACTAAGGTAAAAATAAAATAAAATAAAATAAAAATAAAATTTTGACCAAAAATTTATTCTAGACTTAAGCTATACTTAACAAATTTACAACCTAAACTAAAAATTAAACGAAATGTTTTTGATGAGTATAGTCTAAGAAAGGTTCAATCAGATAGCGATGTCTGATACTTACTTTCAGTACTTAAACTTTCACACTTAGGAATTTTTGATTCCTTTGATTATTTGTCGTGACATACCTATTTAGCCGATTGTTGGTATTTTACCCCTTTAAACATTCTACATTTCGGAATATCTCTTGGCATTTTTATTTATCAGGAAATTATCTTACGTGACTCAGACATAGACATACTTTTATGATCAAGGCACACAGACAGAGATTCTAACTTGTTGGTATTTGCAAACTTTCTTTAAAAGACAAACATCGGACACAGGTCTGTATTTTCATACAACAAAGTGTCTTAGTTTGACTTAAGGTTTATTCTTAAAGTTAGCAAGACAGCGGTGACAGGTCTGTACTGACGTACAACAAAGCGACATATCTGCTAACCCGAATCTAAACAGAGACAACAGGTCTGTACTTACGTACAACAGAGTTGCATGTTTTCGACTCTCAGTTTTATATGATATTTCTATTCTTTCCATTTTAAGATGTATTTGATGTTGCCATACATCCCCAGAAAGTTTGCATACCTCATTTAGACTCAAAGTTTGTATGTCTTGTACATAAAAATTAAGACCGATTGGTCGTACTTCTAAGTTAGTGACACGCTTGACTTTTTCTAAAATATTTTATTAGCCTTGAGATTCCCTGTATGTATTATGCCTACCAATACATCAAACTAAATAAAGTATAACACTTAGAATTTAGTTGCATTATGTGTGAAAGCCTAAACACTTAGAGTTTGTAACGACTGTGCTAATTTTCGTCACTTTGAACCTATGTATCTAAGACTTAACTCATTTTCTGATATTCTCTTTTTTTTGTATTTTTGTAATTTTCTCTCTTTTTTCTTTTGTTTTTCATAAGAAAAAACAATAAAATAAGATAACCTACTAACTTACTAAAAATAGAAACTTACTAAAAAAAGAAACTTTCCTAAATTAGCAGACTACTGTAAAGAAAGAAATACTACGACTCTAAAAGAAAATAAACTACTACTACTAAGGCCAAATTACTCTGGGTTGCGCATTCCATTCAGTTGAATTAAATACTCAAACCGTGACTTATCAAACGCTTTGGTAAATAAATCTGCATTATTATCTTCTGTTGCCACTTTTACCAGTTTGATTAAGTTCTTTTCAGCACAATCACGAATAAAATGATGCCTTATGTCTATGTGCTTTGTTTTGTTGTGTTTAACTGGATTATTAGTTATAGCAATTGTAGATTGATTGTCTATCCTAATTGGAGTTTGAGTGTAAGCCAAACCGTAATCCCGCAATTGTTGTTGTATCCACAGAACCTGTGAGCAGCAACTACCAGCAGCAACATACTCAGCCTCGCACGTTGACACGGCTACCGATGTCTGTTTCTTGCATTGCCAGGAAACCAGTCTCCCTCCAAGGAATTGACAACCTCCAGTTGTTGATTTGCGCGTCAAGCTGCATCCTCCGTAGTCAGAATCTGTGAACGCCTCCAACTCTAGATCTCCCTCCGCGTGATACCAAAGTCCCAGCTTCGGTTTCGACTTGAGTTATCGTAGAATCCGCTTCACAGCTTTCATATGCATCTCCTTCGGATTCGCTTGAAACCTGGCACAAATACACACAGATGATCCAAAGATGATATCATCGACGTACACTTGTACCAAGATAAAGTGTTCTGCCTTCCTCTTAACAAACAGAGTACTATCTATCCTACCCCTTTCAAAATTGTTTTCTAAAAGATGGTTGGATAGAGTCTCATACCACGTCCTAGGTGCCTGATGCAATCCATAAAGAGCCTTATCTAAGCGATATACTCTATCAGGATATTTTGGATCTGTAAATCCGGGCGGTTGTTCTACATACACCAACTCCTTTACTTTCCCATACAGGAAAGCACTCTTAACATCTAACTGATATACTTTAAAGCCCTTGAAGGAGGCAAAAGCTAGAAACAACCTAATGGCTTCCAGCCTTGCTACTGGTGCAAATAACTCGTTGTAATCGATTCCCTCCTCTTGGTTGAAACCCTTTACAACTAACCTAGCCTTGTTTCGCGTGCTATACCCCGATCGTCTCTTTTGCACTTAAAAACCCATTTGGTTCCTATGGCAATTTCCCCTCGAGGTAACGGAACTAACTCCCAGACTTCTAGTTTCCTAAATTGCGAAAGTTCTTCCTGCATCGCTTCAACCCAGGAGTTATCCTTAAGTGCCATTTGCACATTCTTAGGCTCTACTTGCGATATGAAACACGAATAGAGACATGTGTGATATGCCTCGGAGTCGTTTATCATCGACAACAACACTGTGTTATTATTTACACTACTCCTTGTCCTCACACCCTCGTTAGGATTCCCTATTATGCTTTCTAATGGATGGTTGTTGTTAATTCTAGAGGTCTCTATTTCATCAACCCTTAGATTATCTCCTAAGTTAGATCCTATTTCACCTAATGGGGGAACAGGCTCAGCTTCTACATTTTCCTCCTCATAGACGTTTTCCTCAGAGTTGGAACTTGATGCTTGAGTCTGATTCTCAGTGGTAGGTGTTTCTTGATCAGCAACTTCTGGAGATCTATCTACAGTCGCAGTAGGCTCGGATGTAGATTCAAACGTGGTCCTCGGAAAGATATGGCCTTCGTCATTCAGATGCAACGTCGCCATGTCCTTTTCGATTGTACCTGCATTATCATCCAAAGGAATGTTAAATGACTCAAATAACTTATCATAGTCAAATATCCATTCCGGACCAGTTTGGGGTTCATGTGTATAACTTGTGACTTCAATATTATACACAATCTCCACAGTACCATTTGTTTTGTTAAACACCCGTTTGTTTGGTGAGTTTGGCACATAACCTAGGAAGTATCCTTCGTCAGCCTTTTCACCAAACTTCGGTTGATGTTTTGTTCTTAAAAGAGTGCATGGTACTCCAAACGGTTCGAATCCAGTTAAGTTAGGTGGCCGTTTATTCAAAATTTCATAGCATGTTTTGTTCAAAGATTTGACTGTAAGGACTCGGTTTAAAATATGGCACGCGGTATTCACTGCCTCCCCCCAAAACATGGTAGGAAGCTTTGAATCCGAAAGCATAGTCCTTGCAGCTTCAATCAATGTTCTATTTTTACGTTCGGCCACCCCATTCTGTTGAGGTTCATATGGTGCACTGAATTGATGCACTATGCCCTTTGATAGGCAATATACACCAATTACAGTGTTTTTGAATTCAGTCCCATTATCACTACGAATTATTTTGACTCTTGTTCCGTAGGAGTTCTCCACTTGGTCTAAGAACCCGATGAGCTTGGTAGCCGTCTCGTCCTTCGTACCTAAAAAGAAAACCCAAGAAAAACGTGAGTAATCGTCAGTGATAACTAAGCAATACCAACTACCTCCGATACTCCTTTTGTTGATTGGGCCGAAAAGGTCCATATGCAACAAATCGAATGTTGAGGTTATGGAATTCTGCTTCTTGGACTTGTGTGTCTTCTTATGTTTCTTGCCCTTCATGCACGGTAGACACTTGTCCTCGAACTGAAAACTTTTCATGGGCACACCCTGCACCAGTCCATTCTTCGTTATGTAATTCATCTTTCTTAGGTGCAGGTGAGCCATGCGTCTGTGCCACAGTACTGATTCCGTCTCTGAAGCTGTGGATAATAGACAGATTAGCCCCATCGAAGTCTCCGGCTTGTTCATATCCAACATGTATAAGTCGTTCTTCCTTGGCGCCCGCATCAATACCCATTCTTCAGGAATTTTGAATCCCGGCTTTAGCACTAACGCCTCAGTGTCAGTAAAAAACACCGAGTTCTTCTTATCACAGATTTGAGATACACTAATGAGATTGTGAACCAGTTTATCAACGTGATAAACTTGGTCCAATTTTATCGTCCCATTAGTGACCACTCCGGTACCCGTGATATTTCCACCCTTGTTACCCGCGAATGATACGAATCCCCTATTACCTCCCTTGAAGTCTGTGAGTGGACTTCTTTCCCCCGTCATGTGCCTGGAGCAACCACTGTCGACGTACCACTTGTTGTTTGGACCTGTAGTTATCTCCTGCACATGAAAGAAAAGAGGTTAGTTATCACGGGGAACCCAAGCCATGACTGACTTGGTAATACCATTCTCGTCCACATACGTGAACTCTTTCAAATACCCATCTCTCCTTTCGGGTGACTTGGGCCTTTGAACTGGGTTCTGTTGTGGTGCCGAGTGATTTAAGTTCACTCTTTGCCTTGGAGTAGGCATTTGTTGTGGAGCTCTAGAATAATTCCTATTATATGCCATTTCGGACTGTGATCCCTGAGCTCTTACCGGTGCATATTGTCTAACTGGAGTATGAGACCTAACTGGAGTGTGTGACCTGCTAGGTGTTGTGCTCCTATAGACTTGTTGTGATGCTGACCTAGATTGATTAATGACACGATTTGGTGAATTTGTCCTAATCACTTCCTTTGGTCCAACCTTAACCGGTGTGTTTTTCACAACTTGTTTGGGTGCGGCCTGCACAGTTTTCTCGGTAGGTTGAGAACTACTGTTGCTCGCCACACTGGTTGAGGGCTTAACAGGTGTTGGGTTCACTGTCTTAGGGGTAACATCGGCTTTCCTAAATGGACAGTGAGAAGCAACATGCCCCTTCTCGTGACATCTGAAGCAAGACATCTTATCTATGGACTTTTTGTGTGTTCCCTTAGATCTAGGTGTCTCACTAGTGTCTATATCCTTTGGTACATCTATGGTGTCTGGCTCATCGACCTGATCAGCCCAGACAAGTTTCTGTTTTCCTGCAGGTGTTTCACTGGAGGAAGACACAAATTTGACTTTCTTGACCTTGACGGTTGAGTCAGCCACCTTAGGTGTATTTTCTACTATAGGCTCTGGTGTTGGTGTAGGTAGGTCCTCTAAGTCTACTGATTTATCAGTGTTCTCCTGAGGCTGAGGCACGTAGTTTGCATTGAAAGGTGGAGGTATTTCGTGAAAACCTAGACCTACGGGCTTCTTAGACTGTCTTTGGGCATCTAAGACTTTCCCTAGATTTAGGCTCGAATTCCTAAACTTCTCCAACTTGCTATTTGCCTCTGCTACCTTAACCTTTGTTTCAGCTAGCTCTATGTCCTTGTCCTTAAGACTTTTGGTCAAGGCTTCTACGTGCTCATACATTAGCTCTATCCTAACACACTGCTCACTGAGTTTGTCTTTTAGAACTATTACGCCCTGAGCATCAGCCTTAAGCTTTTCTTTAAGATCTTGCTTGATATCGTTTAGGCTAGCGTTTTCAATTTTTAAATTTTCGTTTTGAGCAGTTATGGTTTTATGTGAGTCTAAGACTAGATTTAACCTATCGTTAGAATTAACACATAACGCACATAATTCACGAAAGAGAGAATAAGTCAGACTAACCTTTGAGTTGTCAGATTCCACGTTGGCCATCTGAGCAGCAAACTCCAGCACTGTCTGATCATTCGCCTTCTCTACCGACATCGGACTGCTGTCCCTTGTGGTCTGCTCGTCCCCATCACACCCCGTTTCTGTGACTTCAGCCATGAAGGCTCTAGCATTCGACTCAGGATGTGAACTCCAATCATACGTACCATCTAGCTGTCGGTCTGAAGTGACGTTGGATAGTAAACCAGCTAGATTGGCTTGTCCAGATGAGGAACTTGGAAGGTATCGTTGTTGGGACTGATTTTGGAATTGTCCCTGATGCTGACTCTGCCCTTGGTATGACTCCACTTTCGGTCACTGACACTCCCTAGCGAAGTGTCCCAGTCCTTGGCAGTTGTAGCATTTTACCTTGGACTTATCAAATCCTATCCCCTTGTTATTCATCTGCAGATTCCTCCCAGTTCTCTTTATGAATCTCTTAACCCTCTGGGTTACCATGGCCAGTTGCCATTTAAGATCCATTTCCTCAAGATCATCAGGGTCGACCTGATCGTAGTCTTCGTCCCAAAGAGCCGGATCATTAATCTTCCCTTGAACACAATTTCCGTATGCGGCCACAAAAGAAGGAAGCAGATTCAGATGTTCTTCCGCCGACTTTGCGCTCATGAGCATCTTTGAATAGCTCTGAGATGTCGATGCCTGTTGTACTTGAGGTTGCGGTTCTTCCGATCTTCCTAACCCTAAGAACGCGCGATTCAGTGTGTCATCAGACTCTGCTGGTGACGATGTCTCTCCAGTGAAAAACGCTGTAGCAGTCTTCGGTTCGGCTGCCGCTGAAGGTTTTGTCGTCTTTCCAAAATACATTGCTGGATTCTGGACTTGTTCGTAATCAGTCTCGGCCTTCAGTAGCTCGAAGTGATATGCCCTCAACGTTCCCACTATATCATCCAGAGATTGAGCGTAATACTTGTCCTCATTCAGCTTGATCATTGCCACGTACATAGCCCATTTGGCTGGTAAGGCATCAAGAAGCTTGTTGTTCTTGTCAGTATCAGTAAACTCAATCCCGTGACTTTCAAGTTCTGTCAACAGGTGATAAAACCGGGTGATGATGTCATCCAGTTGTTCATCCTTTAACGCCTTGAAGATTGCGAACTGTTGTTTCAACAGCTCTGTACGCTTTCTACGAACCCGAGGATTCCCCTCACACCTCTTCTCTAGCGACTCCCAAAGTTCTTTTGATGTCCTCTGAGTCCTAAATGTGTGTAAAATATCCTGCGGCAACGCCATTCGAATTAGTGAGAAAGCTTTGTTTTCGGCTTCAAACAATTTCTTGTCATCCTCCTTCATCATTTGGTACGACAAGACTTTCTGACGGCCTTCAACTTCTGAAACCGGTGGAATATACCCTTCGTCGATGCACACCCACATGCGCATGTCGTTAAAACGCACGAAATCAGTAAATCGGTCTTTCCACCAGTAATAATTCTCGACTTTCATCAGCTTAGGCGGAGCGTTTGCCTTTCCGACCTCGTGGTCCATTTCTAGGAATTTCTGAAGATTTGACATCTTTTCAAAAGGAATTGAATTTGAACTTAATTAATTTAATTCGAAACTGATTTAGACTAACTCTTTCGAATCTAGGTAGATTCGAAACCAATTAAGGTTAAATCTTTTGGGATTAAATTCGATTAAGTGTTGAAGTTCAATTAGATTCGAAATTATGTCAGATTCGAAATGTCCTTAGATTCGAAGGCAAGCAGACTCGAAGTAACAGCAGATTCGAACCCTATTCGAAACTAAACTAGACTCGAACTAAACTCGAAACTAAGTAGATTCGAGAGCCTATTCGAATGTAGCACAAACTCGAAAATAGATTCTAAACCCTCTGTATCAGACTCGAAAGGAGCAGATTTAGGTTAGACTCGAGACTAAAGTGTAACCCTAATTACCCCTATTAGATTCGAGCGCCGCAAACTCGAAAAACAGCTAATACTTTGATTTTTTAACGATTTTCAGATTAAACCAGTATTTTTCTAACGAAAAATAATGGTTTCGATCAAAAACGTGAAAAACCACAAAGTATTTTCTGAATATGAATTTGCTAAGCTCAAAAACTCGATTTTGAGAGAAAAACCGTCCAACTAGCGTCAAGAAACCTAGAATGTATCTGATGAACACGAAGAACACCAAGAACACTCCGTAGGATCTGATACCACTTGTAAGGTCTACCACTACGAGATCTATCTAGACGCGGATCCGTCAACGACTGCTGAATCCTCGTTAACGGTTAGACGGAAAACTCTCAACTACGAAACACGGAGACTATCAGAGGCTGAACGAACGACTGACGAACGATCCTACGAACTGATTCTCTCCGAAACTGACCTAAAGAAGATGATAAACTCGAAATCGCTTTAAGCTTAATTCCTCACGAATTATAGAAAAAGTCTAATAATATCTCAAGTCTACCCCTAATTATAGACCCTGATACGAGTCTAATGTGGGTCAAACTCGAATCTGGCCCAAGGCCCATTTGAGTCTGTCCACAAAGACACTCTCGAATCTGGGCTCTTCGAATCTAGGCTACATTCGAATCTATCACAGATTCGAATGCTAAGCCTTGTATGATTCGAATCTAGTCTTTTACATAAACAAGTAAGTGTTGAAACTTATGTTATTACTTATGATTGATTTTATCTTTGTACTTTATGTTTGAACTTCTTGTAATACGTTACATCAAGTTCAAACATACAAACACTAATAAATATCAACCATATATAAACATATATAACACACTTGCTAAAATCACAATGTAGGATCACTTAGACTGCTATCGTCACACAGGATGTACCAACAGATAGAGAGAGAGTGAAATGAACCTAAATGAAAGACTTTGAGTCTTTTATTCCCATTTTCGGCTATTGACATAACTAACCCTTCAACTTAGCTGATCTCAGTAATTACTGATTTTATCTTAGTTTTATCATTACTGACATTTATAAATCATAATACTCCATAATAATTTAAAATTCTCAAATTTCTTAATTTCATAAAATAGCAACCAACTTTTAAATATCTGGAAACATAATCATTTTTCATAATCCAACTTATTTATATTTATTACAAAATATCCAACTTATTAATCTAAATTACAATAACTTAGATTTAAGGATGTTACAGCATGGGCTCCACCACGCTCAAACTTCATCCTTGAAGTTATTTGAATTCAAGCAGATGATGATACTTTATTAATATATATACCTAAATTTCCAAATTGTGATTCGCTTCATGGTGATGCTCCCAATGTATAATCAGTCTAATCTTCATTACCAGTAGTGAAGATTTCATAAAACTTTCCACACGAAACACCATGTGTTATTTCGATATTTACTTAGGTAATTCCAAATGAGACAACTGATTCTTAACTTTTCTGTTATTCTAAATGAGCCAACACACCTTAGTGCTAGCTTGTCCCTTTTTCAAAACAAGTAACACTCCTCATCGATGATACTAACAAATATGCTCCATCGTTTACATCAAAGTTGATTGGTTTAAGTGTCTCATCATTATAACTCTTCTTTCATATCACAGACTCGGCAATCAGAGTCCTTTCAATTTCTTTCCAACATGTAGGGGTTCTACATTTCCTCCCGTACAAAACTTTACACGGTGTTTTCTTGATTTTAACATGATAACTAGTGTTATACGAAAATTCCATCAAAGCAATTGATCCTTTCCGTTGATACTTAAATCCAAAATACATGATCTCATCATATACTCCAATGTGAAAATAATCCATTCATTTTGACCATCTATCGGGGGTCGGTAAGTTGTACTCATAGCTATATGTGTGCCTAATCCCACTTGTAAAGCAAATCAAGAGTTGAAAATTAAACGACTCTTCTAATCAGACATAATCGATTCTAGAATACCATAAAAAGTAATAACCTTACTCACGCAAATGTGTGCAAGTCTTTCCAGAAATAACTTTCTCTCGTGGATATAAAACATACCTAATTAGTTAGTCTGTCTACAATTTACCAATCGTAGAAATCCTCTTATTTCTGTAATATTGCAAGACAGCTTTCAATTCTAAATCGCTCCACTTTAGCGAAATCCTTCGAAATCTCATCTCCAGAAATCACACAGTACAAAATATAATCTTTTGTAATCAAAACTCCATGATTTGACATATTCAGCTTTAGACTTATACCAAAATATCATTGATAAATACAATTACCGATTCCTCCAACATTGATCTACAAATCCCTATTCATAATGTCCATAAAACAGCTAGGGCGTTGGTTATCCCAAATGGCATAACAAAATACTCGTAGTGCTCATAACTAGTCCTGAAAATCGTTTTCAGAATTTTCTCCTTTCGGATTTTTAACTAGTGATACCCCTAACATAAATCAATTCTTTGAATAATAACCAATCCCATGCAACTGATCAATAATCATCAATTCCTGGCAGCGGATACTTATTTATTATAATCAATTTGTTCAAGTCACGTTAATCTATGCACATTCTCACTGTGGCGTCATTTGTTTTATAAACAATATCGGGCTCCCCATGGGAAAGAACTCAATCTAACGAAGCCCTTATCCAATGACTCCTGAAGTTGCTTCATCATCTCTTATATTTTCGATAGGTGCAAGACAGTACGAATAACAAGCTATTGGAGAAGCTCCAGGGATCAAGTCAACACAGAATTTCACTTATCTTTCAGGTGGCACACCAGACATGTCTTCCAGGAACACATATGGAAACATTTGGGACCACAGGCGCATCGGCCACAGTTTTCTCTTCAGTCTTGGCACCAATAGCATATACCAAACAAGACTCACAGCCCTAAGCAATCAGCTATCGGGACCAAACAATCATCAATAGACATTGATCCCTACTTCTCCTATCCCCGTATATACAAATCTCCCGCCCCTCCGGCGTAGTTAGCTTTATTATTCCCTTATTGTAACCTATACGCAACCAGTTCATTCCAGTTATCATATCAAATCACCGATCTCTATTGGAATTAAGTCAAGATTGAAGACCACCTCTTCAATCACTAGAGTACAATCAGGATACACACGATCTATTTTAACTATTTTGTTACTTAGCGGTTTCAACATTAATCACAACGGACAACTTAGACCAAAGCATTAATATCTGTTGAGCAAAAGCAGTAGATATAATGATCGTTCGACATCAGAATTAAACAGAACTCATGGCCACCTCCAGGTCCTCCTTAGATTCTAGATCGTAGTATTAGACTTTTCTTTGTTGTATAAGCATATTTCATTAGTGTCCAAAGTCTCTTTAAACTTTTTATGTTTGATCAAATCTCCATTTCATTAAGTAATATATCCCCCTTCCAATCATAAATACTTCACATACCTTTGTTACTTCACACCTCGCATTGCATATTTTTCTTTCAAATTAACATGTATTTTCCATGTATTATCATACCCTCGTATGCTTTCCCAATAATTTCCTGCTTTGTTTTCCTTATATAATATTTATATATACCAATATGGAAACAGTCTCTTCAAATCCGATTATATCGTAAATCTCACAGCAAATCGTATCATGTTGTTTTTTTAACTACAACCTTTTTAAGTCAATATATCAACACAATGTACCATACAGTTTCTCTTAATAAAAGCTAATGCTACATACTTTATGATAACCATAACTAATTATCATCAATTCCTCGAACATGTCATATATGGTATTAATACAATTAATTTCCAATTCTTTAACCCGTTATGGTCAAACTTAAACTTTATTACAACTTCTGAACTCATTCATAAATTCCAAGATATCTATAGCATCTTTTCCAATTCAAAGCTTCAAAATCCATCTTGGCTATTCATCTAATGCCTATTTATATACTCGAGTATTCTCATTCACAAACATGATTATACCTATATTAGTAATAGCATTTCATATTACTCAAGTTCATGTTAACTTCAGAATCATAAAACTTCAATAAAATATTACATATAGAATCTTTAAAGTACTCTACTAATTCAGTAATTTAAGGTACAAAAGTTATAACAATAGTCTCATAGATCTCATCTCCTTTGTTGAACATTTCATTCATAGTTTCATCATCTAATGTTAGTACGTGCTAAATCTTTGTTTGAAATCTGCAAGTTCTGCTAAAATGACCCACGTTTCCACAATCATAAGAAGCATCGGCCTTCCTTGGACATTTGTCAGCCTTATGTCCAAATTGGTTACAATGTCGACATCTTTTACATCTATCACGTTTATTTGTTTTTGACCTCAAATACGGTCCATTTAGTTCATCTCCTCCAGACTTTGCAATCTTTCCAATAGCTCTTTCTTCACGTTTAACATGAGGTACAATATCAGGCTCACCATATTGCCTACTAAACAACAACTTGAAATTTTCCCAACTAAAGGAAGTAATCAACTCGGATCCCAATTCTTTTTCCCAACAGTTTCACCATTTCTTGGCTTGTCCAATCAATTGATCCTTAGCCAAATATACCTTGTACTCATCCTTACATTTCATCTCCGTAAAAATTTGTTCAATAATTGTAATCCATATTTCTGATTCCTCAATTCTCAGAGATCCAGAGAATGTTGGTGGTTGCCAGTCTTTGAATGATCTAATTACATAGTTCATGTAATTCTCACTAATTCCGGTTTCATAATCAATCTTTTCCTTGCCCTTGTCTTTACGTTTCGCTTTATTCCTAAGGTTTATGTCATCCACAACATAATTCCTTTCATGTTCCCTCTTTTCTTTTCTATTGTCTTCTTTTCTTTTAGCTTTGGCCTCATCTCGAGTCCGAAATTGATCTTGAATCATTCTGTTTTGTATAGCCACCATTAATAGCATCATTTCCCTCGTTTCTCGTGGCGTCATTCCTCCACCAGACATATTCTGAAAATTTAAACATGTAAATCATTTAGTGATCCCATCACATGGTTAACTACAACGCATGTTGCCTCGTATGAAAGTCACTTTCCTTTAAGCACTAGATCATATCCTATCTTAGTTCAGATCATCACTTATATTCACTACATGTCATCACTTAATGTTTGAGACCAAGACCTCACTGACACTTGAATCAGTATTTAATAGCCAATTATAACCTAATCAGTGGTCATTAGCAATTAATCAAAGTGATTAACAATGTTCATAAGGAAATTCAACTCAATTAGAATCAAATTCATCGGTGCGATGAATCGGGAAATCAATTAATCCGATCGATTTACGATATGATGGATTAATTCAACTAAGTACATAATTAAATTATGATTAGTGACACTAATCATACACTAATACACTTACTTAACAATAATTATGCAAGACTAAAACAATTCATTAAACAATGCATCCAAAAGTATTTATCAATTTACTCGAAAATGGAAATACAAGAATACATTTCTAAATACAATTATACAAAAAAAATGAAAATACATGGAAGTACCTTGATGATGGCCGACCTATATGTGGTACACATATAGAGTTTGACTTCAATTTTTTTAATACATTACCCATTCACCATCACAATCAAGTCTTTCACACCTCTCCCTTTCATTTCATCTAGATTTATACTCAACCTCCAATTGAAAGACCAACCTTTTTCTCTATAAATAGAGAGCTTTCCTTTCATTTTTATCACACCAAAAATCCTTTTCTCTCCTCTCTTGATTCGGCCACACAATACACACACTACACACAATTTTCTTTCAAGTGTACTTCATTTGTGCAAGTGTTCTTGGTAAAATCCTTCAAGATCCAACCTTCTTCACACTTGTATTCTTATATTTCATAAAAGTAAGTAAATACTAACTTATTTCAACTTATATTTATGTTTATATAAGTCTTGCATAATATATATAATCACCAACAACAACAAGTTTCATAAAAACTCAAGTTTATAAGTCACTAGTTTTGTTTTTAAGTTATTTTCTTCAAATGTGTATATGAATACATAAACATATCATATAAGTCTAAATATTATGAAAACAAGTGACATATATGTGTTTTATAACTTTTATACAAGTAGTCTTTGAATAAACAACAAGAATCACTAGTTATTTCAAGTTTGTGAACTACAGAATTTCGGCAGAAAAGTTGCAGCGACTTTGAAAAATCATAACTAATTCATAACTTAACAAAATGAGTTTATTCTTGTCTCAAAAGTTAGACTATGTCTTAACTAAAAATCTGGAAGTTTTCATAATATATTATGGGGTTTAGAACCCCCAGACATTATTTGGGAACCCGAAAGTTTGACAGCTCAAAAATGGCCAACATAGGGTTTTTAACGAGCTTTTTCACTAACCTAAACACCTCGAAAAATGATCGTTCTTGACTTTAAAAATTCTTTGTATATAGTAGTTTAATGTCCAAGAAAACCAAAGCCTAAATCGTTTTGGAGCTTGGTCAAAAACAGTCTCAAAGAAGGCCTAAAAACCTTTGAAAAGTTGGAAAATTTTATTTATGTGTATATATATATATATATATATATATATATATATATATATATATATATATATATATATATATATATATATATATATATAAACTTGACGTTTTAAGTGGGTTTTATTTATAAACTTGTAATGTTGGGTAATTTAAGTAATAAAAACCTATATACATACATATTATCGTATATGAGAGTTATTAAGTCCTTATTATCACTCAGGACTCGATTAAACGCATCCGGTGCATCACCCATCAATCTACGCTAATTTGCATTTTACGCCAATATTTGCCATCACAAGCTCAGTGAGTCTTCATAGCCCCCATTTTTACACTGTTATGTTTTGGGGTTGAAATACATGCTACGTTTTCATATGGACACGGAAATAACTTCATTTCTATTATGTATTATACATGTGGTTCCATCGACCCTCAAATCATGAACCGTTAATTTCATTTATTTGTAAGTGCGAATATATTGTTGTGACACCCATGTCACAATAACAACCATTTACAATACACCCAGGATTTATCACCAAACACATGATTACATAATGATCTGAATACTTAGTTAAAGTACGGAAGCATTAAGGTACATAAATTAAAAGAATACAACTGAATCAAACACCCTACGGTGCTACAAGGTTTCAAGTCTAAGTCTACATACTCAAAAGCATTACATCAATCAATAATTTATTACAACCATATTCTCATTTTCCAATTACCAAGCTGAGTAGTAGATATCTTCAAACACTCCAATGATTTTACACATTCCCCTTTTCCTGTAAAAATTCAACAACTGAGGGGTAAGCGAATGCTTAGTGAATACCAATGATTTTACACATTCCACAAATCCTTATGATGCCCGCAAGAGTAACCGCGGTAACCTATACCGTATACTCCACACGTACACAAAGTACGCAAACCCGAGCCGCAGCTCCTTCGAGATGACGCTCGGCATAAGAAAAACCAACCATCTGAGGCAGACATAACATCGGGGATGACCTACAGTCTATCCTGACCACAGAGGTGTCAAACTCTTGGTCATATAGCACAGTAACATTAGAGTACAGATGCGACCCGCAGGTCCATCAATAAGATGCACAACAAACAAACGGACATGCAACAAGTATGAATGTGCATCAACATATACGCAAGTTAGTAGAGTGCCAAACGAAAGTGAAACAACATACCTCAGCAGGCAAAGCAAACATAAAGCATATGCAGACATGTTAAAATCAAAGGTACTCACAGTGGGTGCGTTAGTAAACTTCAAGTTATCTTATTTCTCCTCGGGATTTCAACCGGACTCAAAAGTACCCCACTGTGGGTTAAACAACACCACAAGGGACCTTTTACATTTCCATAAGAAAATCATATCATTAACATGTTCCTCAACAAATGTACATTAAGTTGTACAATCAAAAAGGTTACAACATTTGGAACCTTCATCCGAAACTCACGTTATAAACCATCATTTAGGGTGCTATTGTTCTCAAACAACCCTTCATTACATGCCTTAATATAATACCAAAAATATCCCAAAAGTGTAATTAATTAACCATAATTTAGGGTCCTTAATAACCCATCCGAATTACACATGTACAGCATAGAACTCGCCGAGTTCGTCAGAGAACTCGCCGAGTTCAGGTCCGAATTACAAATCCTCGGCCGGATTTCGGATCCATCCGAATTACGTTGACCCATCCGAATTCGGGACAATCTGAGTGCGGTTCTTTATTCGATTTCGGTCCAATCTAATTTCGGGTCTCATCCGAATTCGGGTCCCAAACGAATTCGGATCCAACACTTACAAATTTTTGAAGATTTTTTCAAGTGTTATTGGGAACTCGCCGAGTTCACCAGCAGATTTGCAGGTCGCAACTTACGGATTTTACTCAAAATTTTCCAAAAATAATTTATAGCAACATGCAATCCATACATTTGGTATATCACTATATATTGAGTGTTTTTGATCCATTTTCCACATCAATAACATCAAAATTTGTCCAAATTGGACCAAAAATGAGGAAAAACCTCATGAACACAAAAACCTCACAAAATTTCAGATTTCTAACCTTTTTAGACGAATTAAGTGACGATTCTTGTTTCTGAACCTTCAAGGAACTTTCAAGAATGATTTCCAACTACTATAACAAACATGCAACCACATTTCCTCAGATTTTGAATACGAATTTTTTACATATTTATTCTTAAAAATAGATACTCAAACTTGAAACTATGTTCTTACCTCCAAATCCACTGATCCTTGTTATTATTCAGCTTGATTCACGAATCTAGTTCCAAAATTTTGAACTTTCCGCAGATTTTAGAGAGAGATCCGAGAGAGAGTTGAGTTTTAGAAAGGGAGAGTGAAATGAATCAAAATGAAAGACTTTGAGTCTTTTATTCCCATTTTCGGCTATTGACAGAACTAACCCTTCAACTTATCTGATCTCAGTAAATACTGATTTTATCTTAGTATTATCATTACTTACATTTATAAATCATAATACTCCATAATGATTAAAAATTCTCAAATTTCTTAATTTCTTAAAATAGCAACCAACTTTTAAATATCTGTAAACATAATCATTTTTCATAATCCAACTTATTTATATTGATTACAAAATATCCAACTTATTAATCTAAATTACAATAATTTGGATTTAAGGATGTTACAATTGTGGATAGAACTATCGGGAGTCATGTCCCCCATTCGGATTAGTCTTAATCGGCTAACGACGGAATGCATATGTATTTAACATTACGGTATTACGTATGGGAATACCGCACAGGGCAAACTCATTTAATTAAGCTTCGGTTGCATGATGGTTTATATGTAATACATAACATGGAATTTATGATTTTATAAATTCAAACTCAACTGTTGTTGTCCATACAAAGTCTGATTTACGTGTAAACCTATGAGCTCACCAACAATTTTGTTGACGTATTTTAGCGTGTATTTTCAGGAAATTAACGCAAGTGCATCGCATCGGAAGTATTTTCAAGTTTCCGTACTTATGGAGTCGCATTCATTGTCAAACCATCGGAAATTTATTTGCATTATTTTGGATAAGTTAATTATGTATTTAAATCTCTGTATCTTGCGAGCTAATCTTTATCATTTTCGGGTTATGTAAAACATTTCTATATTTTGAAGTTATATCGATGTATTTTTGAAAACGTTCATATAGTGGTCGTTCGTTATGATTATGGTTACGCTTCCGCGACGTCACGCTTCGTTGCCAACCGGGGTAACGAGGTGTGACAGATTGGTATCAGAGCCATAGTTATAGTGAACTAGATTGCATTAGTACCCTAGACTATAACTGCACTTAAGTTTTACTGAGTTTTGAAAATATTTTTTAACTAACTAAAAGACTATAAATGAACCTTGATAACAACATCATGTCAAACCAAGTTTTAATCATTTTGTCTGACTCAGAAGAGGAGCATACCCCCACCAGCCGATACAACCCGCAGGTGTTCACCGAGGAGGACCCAACTGAGGAGGAAGACCCCTCGGAAGGTGAGGAACCCATGGAAGACTCACACGAGGATGAACCCATGGAGGAAGACAAATCCTCCAGCGGATGGGGAGAACCATCCGGAGAGGACCCACCATCCCCAGTGGCCCCCTCTTACATCTCATATCCCCCACCTGTACCATCTCACCACACTGGACCTCGGATGAAGTTTACGGCCCGCAAAAGAGTTTTCATGCCAAGACGGGAGTCTATCCCTGTACCGGCACCACAACCAAGTTCACCACCAAAACAATGGGCAAACGCCCGAAGATGGGGCTGGATGCCCGAGACCCTCCAAGAATGGAGGCGTGAGGAGGGTATCCCCTCCCACTTTGAGATCGGAGGACCATCCTCCGCACCTACCCCATCACTCACCCAAGAACCCGCCGAACAGACCATACCACTCTTGGTAGCACGGTCTTCAAGACACGACCTCCAAGTGCGGTTGCTTAACCAAGACATTGGAGAGATGACCGCTCGCTTAGAGCGGGAGGAGTTACAAAACTCTAACCTATACTGGGCTAACCAGAACGCCCTCGCCATCCAACAGGCCGGAGTAGATGAGCTTCGGCAACGATTAGCCGAGAGCGAGGCTCGTAATGAGGAGCTGACTCAGCGCCTCAAATCTTTGGAATAGGGAGAGACCCCCGATCACTCCCGCACCTAGTACCCCATCCTCTATCTTTGTAATATTAGGAAATCGTTATGTAATAGTGTAGGACTAAAATTTTTTGGGTAATAACCCGCCCCAATGTAAGAAAATTATGAATGATTAATGAAATTGCAAGTTATTTATGAATCTGTGTTTGATGATTATTGAACTGCGCCTTAAGAAAAATGTAAATCTTTAAGACTTAACTTCTTACACTATGCTCTTTTCATTAAACTTTAAGATAATGCCGCCAAAGAGAGCTATGAACACCGTCGAGATAGAACAACTGGTCTCACAACGAGTGGCAGCAACTATAGCCACCTATGAAACTAACAGAACCAGCACTGCAAACAGCGACGGAGGTGCCAGTCGCACCACGGGAGGATCTGATTCAACCCAGAAGGGGTGTGGAATCAAAGGACTTTTAAGATGTAAGCCTCGATACTTCAACGGAACAGAAGGTGCTGACGGACTAGTTCATTGGTTCGAGAAATGGGAGTCCGTGTTTCGCGTCATTGGTTTCATCGAGGATGAGAAGGTCAAGTTCGCCACCCACACTCTGCAAGATGGCACCTTGACATGGTGGAATTCGTATGCCCAGTCTATGGGAATTGATTGAGCTTACCAACTCACTTGGACCGAGTTAAAACAGATGATGACTGACGACTATTGCCCGAGAAATGAGCTACAAAAGATGGAGTCAGAGTTCTGGAATCTGGCTATGAAAGGAACGGATGTAGCAGGGTACGCCAATCGTTTCCATGAACTGAGTCTGCTATGCCCCCAGATGGTCACTCCAGAATACAAGCGTATTGAGCCCTACATTTGGGGACTCGCCCCCCAAATCCAAGGAAATGTTACCGCATCCAACCCAACTACTATCCAGAGCGCCATTCGAATGGCGAATAATTTGATGGACGAAGTGGCCCGAAGGAACGAGGCCAAAGCTGGGGAGAACAAGAGGAAGTGGGAAGATAGATCAGGAAAAGGATCGGGTTCACAGTCCAAGAAGCCCGAAATCATCCAAGCCTTTGTTTCCGGAAATGAGTCTAGAAAGGGCTATACCGGCACTAAACCCTGGTGTAAAATGCACCTACCATCATGTAGGTCCAAGCCTAACCCCTTGCGGGAAGTGTAAGAAGCTTGGTCTTCTGACCCACGACTGTAAGTTCAACACCAACGGAGGCAGCAGCGGCACGCAAAGCTGCTTTGAATGTGGGAACGCTGGGCCTTTCAAGAAGGATTGCCCCAAGAAAAGGAACAATGGTGGAGCTCAAGGAAGAGCCTTTGTATTGGGAGCAGGCGACGCTCGTCAGGATCCCAACGTAGTGACGGGTACATTTCTTCTCAATGATATGTATGCTTATGCATTATTTGATACTGGGGCTGATAGAAGTTTTATATCTGCTAAGTTTAGTAAACAATTGAATGTCACTGTTTCCCCATTAGCAAATGCTTATGCCGTAGAATTAGTGGACGGAAAGTTGATTGATGCGATAGTATAATTAAGGAGTGCACACTAAAATTGGCAGATCATCCCTTTAAGATAAACTTGATGCCTATTGAAATCGGAAGTTTTGATGTAGTTATCGGTATGGATTGGTTGTCAGACAACCATGCCGAAATCTTATGTGGTAAGAAAGTTTTAAGAATACCACTTAAGAAAAAGAAAGTCCTCACAGTCCAAGGAGAAAGAAAGAATCGCCAGTTAAACGTCATCTCAGATCTAAGAACGCTGAAATGCCTTCGAAGAGGTTGTCAAGCAGTGTTAGTTTACCTAGTGGAAAACGAATCAAAGGGGAACCGACTCGAAGAAATCCCAGTAGTTCGTGACTACCCAAAAGTCTTTCCTGAAGACTTTCCTGGACTTCCACCAACTACGCAAGTAGAAGTTCATATTGACTTGGTGTCTGGAGCTGCACCTGTCGCACGAGCACCCTACCGATTGGCACCGTCAAAGATGCAAGAATTATCTAATCAGTTGCAAGAACTGTTGGAGAAAGGATTCATCCGACCAAGTTCCTCACCTTGGGGAGCTCCGGTCTTATTTGTCAAAAAGAAGGACGGATCCTTTAGGATGTGCATCGATTACTGAGAGCTGAACAAGTTAACGATCAAAAACTGGTACCCTCTCCCCAGAATCGACGACTTATTCGATCAACTCCAAGGATCTAGTTTTTACTCTATGATTGATCTGCGATCCGGTTATCATCAAGTAAAAGTTCGGGAAGAAGATATACCCAAGACATCGTTCAGAACTCGTTATGGACATTACAAATTTCAGGTGATGCCATTCGGTTTGACCAACGCACCAGCCGTATTCATGGATCTCATGAATCGAGTGTGTAAACCGTATTTGGACAAATTCGTAATAGTGTTCATAGACGATATCCTTATCTATTCCAGAAATAAAGAGGAGCATGAGCAGCATTTAAAGTTAATTTTGGAGCTTCTAGAGAAAGAAAAGAACAGTTGTACGCCAAATTCATTAAGTGTGAATTTTGGCTACGAGAAGTCAAATTCCTAGGGCATGTGATCAATAGCCAAGGAATTCAGGTAGACCCATCAAAAATCGAGGCCATTAAGAACTGGGCAACTCCTAGGACCCACACTGAAATCCGTTAGTTCTTAGGTCTTGCCAATTATTATAGGCGATTCATAGAAAACTTCTCAAAGATAGCTTGTTCTTTAACGGAATTGACTTGAAAGGACATAAAATACAACTGGGGTGAAGATCAGGAAACGATATTTCAACTGTTGAAGCAAAGATTGTGTAGTGCACCTATTCTGTCCCTACCGGAAGGAACAGAAGATTTTGTTGTTTACTGCGATGCCATAATGGATTGGGTTGTGTGTTAATGCAAAGAGACAAGGTTATCGCTTATGCATCGCGACAACTTAAGGTTCATGAGGTGAACTACACGACTCACGATTTGGATCTTGGAGCTGTGGTGTTTGCTCTCAAGATATGGAGGCACTACCTGTACGGTACGAAGTGCACGGTGTTTACAGATCACAAGAGCCTTCAGCATATTCTAAACCAGAAAGAATTAAACATGAGGCAGCGATGCTGGGTTGAACTGCTTAGCGATTATGACTGTGAGATCCGTTATCATCCGGGTAAGGCAAATGTAGTAGCCGATGCTTTAAGTCGGAAGGAACGAGTTAAACCCTTAAGGGTACGAGCTTTGGTCATGACTATACAGTCAAACCTAAACTCTCAAGTCCGCAAGGCACAAGAGGAAGCAGTCAAGGAGGGAAATCTGCTGGATGAGGCCTTGAGAGGAATGGATAAGCAGTTTGAAATCAAGTCAGATGGATGTCAGTACTTCATAGGCAAAATTTGGCTACGAAAATTCGGAAGATTGAGGAAGTTGATCATGGATGAAGGGCATAAAACAAGATATTTTATTCACCCAGGGTCAGATAAGATGTATCACGGGTTGAAGAGAATATACTGGTGGCCGAACATGAAGCCTGACATTGCTACATATGTCAGCAAGTGCTTAACGTGTTTGAAAGTTAAGCCTGAGCACCAGAAACCATCAGGATTGTTGGTTCAACAAGAAATACCACAGCGGAAGTGGGAGAATATCACCATGGACTTCATCACCAAGTCGCCAAAGACTTCTGGAGGTTACAACACCATTTGGGTGATTGTGGATCGACTTACAAAGACTGCACACTTCTTGCCAATCAAGGAGACTGATAAGATGGATAAGTTAACACAAATCTATCTTATAGAAGTTGTCTCAAGGCATGGAGTACCTGTATCAATTATATCTGATAGGGACAACCGGTTCACATCAAGATTTTTGCAATCATTGCAAGAGGCGTTGGGTACACGCCTAGATATGAGCACCGCCTATCACCCGCAGACGGATGGTCAGAGTGAAAGGACGATTCAGACCTTGGAAGACATGCTAATGGCATGTGTTATCGACTTTGGTAAAAGTTGGGACAGGCACCTGCCATTAGTTGAGTTTTCCTATAACAATAGCTATCACTCGAGTATTAATACCACTCCATTTGAGGCACTCTATGGGCAAAAGTGTTGATCACCACTTTTTTGGGCTGAGATAGGAGATAACCAGATCACTAGACCCGAGATCATCCGGGAGACTAGAAAAAAGATAGTCCAGATTTGGAACCGATTAAAGATCCCACAGGATCGACAGAAAACCTATGCAGATGTTCGACGGAAGGATTTGTAATTTCAAGAGGGAGATCAGGTGTAAAGCTGAAAGTCTCGCCTTGGAAAGGCATAATTCGTTTTCGGAAACGAGGAAAACTCAATCCTCGTTATATCGGACCATTCAAGATCACCAAAAGAATTGGCCCGGTAGCCTACCGACTCGATCTGCCCCAGAGCTTAGTAATGTTCATAATACCTTACACGTATCCAACCTTAAGAAATGCCTGGCTGATGAAACACTTGTCATACCCATGGACGAGCTGGAGCTACACGATAAGTTGAACTTCATTGAACAACCCGTAGAAATAATGGACCGAGAAGTCATGAAACTAAAGCACAGCCGGATCCCGATAATAAAAGTCAGATGGAACTCTAAGTGAGGTCCTGAGTTTACGTGGGAACGCGAAGATCAGTTCCGGAAAAAATACCCTCATCTGTTCTCAAATACTCAAGCAGTGGAGAACACGAGCTAATTTCGGGATGAAATTACCTTAACAGGGGGAGACTGTAACATCCAGCATTAAACCAAGTTAGCAACTACGGCCTAATCAGTATTTAATAGGCAATTATAACCTAATCAGTGGTCATTGTCAATTAATCGAAGTGATTAACAATGTTCATAAGGAAATTCAACTCAATTAGAATCAAATTCATCAGTGCGATGAATCGGGATATCAATTAATCCGATTGATTTATGATATGATGGATTAATTCAACTAAGTACATAATTAAATTACGATTAGTGACACTAGTCATACACTAATACACTTACTTAACATTAATTATGCAAGAGTAAAACAATTCATTAAAACAATGCATCCAAAAGTATTTATGAATTTACTCGAAATGGGAAATACAAGAATACATTTATAAATACAATTAAACAAAAAAAAATGAAAATACATGGAAATACCATGATGATGGATGGCCTATATGTGGTACACATATAGTGTTTGACTTCAATTTTTTTAATACATTACCCATTCACCATCACAATCAAGTCTTTCACACCTCTCCCTTTCATTTCATCTAGATTTATAATCAACCTCCAATTGAAAGACCAACCTTTTTCTCTATAAATAGAGAGCTTTCCTTTCATTTTTATCACACCAAAAATCCTTTTCTCTCCACTCTTGATCCGGCCACACAACACACACACTACTCACAATTTTCTTTCAAGTGTTCTTCATTTGTGCAACTGTTCTTGGTGAAATCCTTCAAGATCCAACCTTCTTCACACTTGTATTATTATATTTCATCAAAGTAAATAAATACTAACTTATTTCATCTTGTATTTATGTTTATATAAGTCTTGAATAATATATATAATCACCAACAACAACAAGTTTCATATAAACTCAAGTTTATAAGTCACTAGTTTTCTTTTTAAGTTGTTTTCTTCAAATGTGTTTATAAATACTAGCGGTGTACCCGCGCAAAGCGGCGGCGGCAAATAATTTCGACGTGATTAACCACAAAAATCACGAAAACATGGGCATCTAAAATTAATCGTATTCAACTGAAAACAAGTCAAAAATCCAGAAATGGGATGATGAAGAAATTTAGGATGAAACCAATCTTGAAGAAACTATAACGTATGCAAAACGAAATATTTTGCTTTCTCAAGAACAGTGTTACAAACATGGCAGTTTCTAGGATTAAAGCAAGATTACGAACATGACTATTGAAATCTTTTGTTTTCTCAAGGATTTTACAAATTCATACATTCACGATCAAGGAAGAAAACATGAACAGTCGACCAACAAAGTTAACTTTATATATTTAACAAGTATATACTCATGAAGATGTTTCTCAAACATCACAAACCTGTCATCACCAAATGTGATAACAGATTCATGAAACATCCAAACTATCTGTTCATTTACATGAGAATAGATATAAGCTTCAAACAATATAAACTCAAACAAAAGTGAACAATCGTTGCATTCAAAAAGTGGGTGTCCATCCAAAACACTGCAAGAATCCAATCATAAATTAGAGAATAAAGAAGTATTTGAATATGAAGCACATTGCTTAAAAACAGACTAAAAATGCACAATAAAATAGATGAATGGGCAACATTTTGCTTTATATTGCTCAGAGGTATGAATTCTTACCATCATAATTATTTATTGGCATCCTCATGCCCTCATAAATGCATATAGGTCTTCCTATTTGAACGCTTTCCAGAGAGTTTTGGTTTTAGTGTGGGAATAACTCTATCACCCTCCCCCTTTCGTGCAGATTTGTTCCTCTTCAGAACAAATTTCTTACCTAGTTTATGAGCCTTGACCTTTTGAGCGGAATCCCTATAGCCCTCTCCAGGAACCAACTCATTTGTTGGTGGTCCTGGATGATCATGACCTCAGCCTCATCTTCTTGCTTGAACCATCATTATCCATATCCATGTCATCACCAGCATTGATGTTCCAATGATTGGGTGACCTCTCGCTCTTACGTCCCCTAGAATTCAAGCCCGTTCACTTGCTTTGGTTGTGTCAAGTCCCAAAGAAGATAATTGTCTACCCATTCTCTCTGAAGTGAACTTTCTGTCATAGTTGAATTTTCTAGGTACGAAAGATCGGATCTCGGCAGTGCTCTTCTTTGTACAACAATATAAAATCAAGTTCTTATTATAGAATCATCCAAAATAATACCCAAAAATCACCAAAGCAGTTATATAGAATAAAAGTTTGCTTGTACAGTTATATAGAATATGATTGATATGAACTGGTTCCAAACTACTTCCCAAGTCACCATGAAAACTGCAAGAACACTTCCCTTTTCCAGATAGATTCAAAGTTAAGACTTAAGACTACTTATTTGCTGGATTATCATCATTACCACTAATTTTCCAATGTTGATTTGCGTCCACAATGTATCTTTAAAATCTCTTAACTTTGAAGAAAATGATAGGATATTTGGCAGCATAATCAAACATAATGCAATAAAAGGGACTACAGTAGGGAAATGAACCAAAACACATACATGAGAGACATTCTATTGCATCAACATAATGTATGCTCAACCCAAACAATGTCTGCAGTCGAATAAGCCTTCTTTTCTGGAATAATTGAAATACAAGTCCTAATTCATTAACAAATTATTATAAGAGAAATGACAAATTATGGAATATGATTTGAATATATGGTACTGACTGATAACAATAATCATCATCATGTTACATAATAAAATGATAGCTTAAAGATTATTTACCTGGCGGCGAGCCTTTTTGAAATCAATTTAACTTTGTCACCGACATCTTGAAGAAGCTGTTTCAGTGGGTTCTCACCAAACGCACAAAAAATTGCATTCACGTTTTCTTTTATCGTCTCCACATTTGTAACTGCTGACACATGGTCACAATTACCCTCAGAGACATCATCATCTTCCATGCACCTCTGACCTTCTGAAAGAAAAGCTTTTAAAAAATTCACTAACTCCCTGACACAAATATCTTGGCGTAAATCTCAAGTGTAATCTGCATCGGGGTTGAAAATATCAAAAACTTCCCGAAGCAAACCTGAAGAAACCATCTGATCCACCCTCTGCTCCATATATTTATCTATAACTCAATGAAGTAGATACAATTAATTTATTTAAAGCTGGTCCGTATCAAGTTCAGTCTAGAAACTTAACCAGTTTAAACTTATATTAAAGGAGTCATTTGGAAGACTAAGAAGTACTGACCTCCATGGCCTTCTCTTGAAGATATTTGCTCGGGAGAACACCAGAGCAAGCATATAATTGAAGGTGTTGATTTATCTGCAGAAATTAATCAACAAAAAATGTTTATGCCATAATTGCAAAATAAAGAAATTGTGAGTGAATATCAACCCCATAGAGTTTGTAGAAGAATGCAAATGATTAAGCCATACTTTGTAGCATCATTGGAGAATTGGAGTAAAAAAATTACGAAACCGCTTAAACAAAAATGCTGTCAAATCATATACACCAGATGTAAAAGATTTACACTGCATAAAACTTTCATTGAAGCACCTGACATAAAACATGTGCTGCAAAATTCCATTTTCAATTAGTGTAAAAAGAAACAAAAATCTGTAATCTATGTGATAATATAAATTGATCGGAAACATAGAACAAAAAAGCTACTTACAAAGATAGAAAAGAAAAACATGAAAGCAACAAACGTATGGAAAAACGTTTGGGTGATGAATTCTCATCTGAACATAGTGAAAGAAATTCCTATAAAAGTATCAAAATACTTTTAGATACTTTTAGATTAAGACATCATAATCGATAATCTACAAAACAAAAAACAAAAGAAACAAATTCAATTACTAAAATCACAAAATCAGATGTGCATTACCTATTAAATTTTATAATAACATGATGTCATTCTTAAGTGTTAACTATGCTAATTACAATGCAATATTTAGTTAATAACGAATCAAGTTTATAGAATAAAGATTTACCAAAACATCTAACATGCAAATATGTAATTCCAAGATCAACTTAATATTACTTAGTTAATTGGCTGGTTTCGAATTGACCCATATACATGACATTCCAGCAAAAAGATATTTAAAAATTAATGAATTTAAAAAAACAAAATCAACAAGAACTTAAAGAAGCCAAAACAACATGCTAAGGAATATATATATATATATATATATATATATATATATGTACATATATATATATATATATATATATATATATATATATATATATATATATATATATATATATATATATATATATATATATATATATATATATATATATATATATATGTACATATATATATATATCTGTACATATATATATATATATATAGATGTACATATATATATATTGTACTATATATATTATATATATATATATATATCTATATATATATATATATATATTATAATATACTATATATATATATATATATATATATATATATATATATATATATATATATATATATATATATATATATATATATATAATTATATATATATATATATATATATATATATATATATATATATATATATATATATATATATATATATATATATATATATATATATATATATATATATATATATATATATATATATATATATATGTAGAAATCTCTTGACCCTACTATGTTAATCAAAACTTTCATTATTCCTAGTGTCCCAGATGCAGTGTATGAAGTGTCCCAGATTAAAAATATTTAATCAAGTACTTTTTAGCTTGTAAATAAGTTTTATGGGAATGGAAAGGAAAATCACTCACGATTATCCACCTCAATTGCATTTCCAATGCCTGATCTAGGTCGTATGTCCAATTGCCCCCTGGTGTTGAACTCAAACATGGATTGGAGAGTTACATAGTTAATGCCTTAACATATCATCCATGATATGTTGATGGCTTTCACATTAATTTTGATGGATTTCACTCTCCTAAATGTTGGGACGATGATTAATGCCTTAACATATCATCCATAACGATTCCCATCCTTCTAATATATTATGGCAATGATGATTTAAAGTGTCAGGGACCCAAAAATGATGATTAGTATCAATTTTAGTCTATGTCTTTAATAATGGTTGTGGATGAAAATCAATGACATACAAAATATGGCAGTAGCACTAACATACTATGAGTTGAGGTTAATCAGGACGTAAAACAATTATGAATATGATTCTTTCTAAAATTCTCTATAAACTAACTTGGTTACTCAAACCTTTTAAAAACCAAGTGCTCTTGAAAATAATTGACATTCTTGCTAAATGTTCCAAGACTAAACTTTTGATCAAACAACTCACATATGAATAAATTAATCTTCTGATTAAATCAGCAGTACAATCGAAACAAACTGTAAAAACAACATGGGCAAGCATAAGAATCGATGTTACCTTTTAAAAGGGGATGAATTGATGGTGTGAGTTCAATCCGCTAATAAAAAAAAAATACAAAAATAATGTTTCGCAAGGAAGTTTCTAACAAAAAGAACAATTAGGATGCGTCAGAAGATAAAACACTTGATCGCATAGTATATTAACAAAGTTATGAACACTAAATGAAAGAAAAACAATGATCAAAAAAGCAAAAATGACAAACATCCTTTTGTAAAGTCAAACAAATGCCATTGAGGCATTTCATCAAACATCTATTGTGCAAACCATGCATACAATATATTGTGCCATTAGGAATCACAAACTTACAGTGAAAGAACTTCTAAAGAATGTTTAGGGTTCTTGCTAAATCGAAAAATCTGGAACTCACCGCATAAAGCCATAAACGCTCACTAATAGCTGAAAATTGATGGTGATGATGTTGTTGTTGGTTTGTCTCTGGGCTTTGTTATCGATGAATAATACCCATCGCATCTGGGTACTTCAGTTTTGCAAATGTATTGAAAAATGGCGGAAATGAGTAGAGAAACCATGTACAAACCTGGGAAGGATAGAGAACGGTCGCCAATTAACAGGAAATACAAATCAAAACCATAGATGATGCTCTGCAGTCTGCATCTTCAACTGGAATTATAATTGGAAGGAATGACTAAATGGAGCGGGTTCTCGAAAGCTACCACGAGAGAAGAAGAGTCGGTTAGTCCCCCGATGCATTTGTTTCCAAGGTGCACACCTATTTCCTGTGGAAGCGTGCAACAGTTTCCAAGAATATAAAAGCCACGGTTCAATATTGTTTTTGTAAATGGAATGCAATAATGACTTGTACATTATGCATCATAAATTTATACTTTTTAAAATTCAAGCATTTTTGTAGCTTCCAATGTTTGCACAATTCTCAACATTTCAAAAGCAGGAGTTTAAATTGTATATGCAACACCTACTTGTACTTCTCGCTTAACTACTTATACATAGTCTTAAATTTCAAGATCTTGCAATGTTATGTTGTACATTGTGCACAGTAGCTTGTAAAAAGCTAAATGCTTTAATAATAGTAGAGATATAAACACATCATATAAGTGTAAATATTATGAAAACAAGTGATATATATGTGTTTTATAACTTTTATACAAGTAGTCTTTGAATAAACAACAAGAATAACTAGTTATTTCAAGTTTGTGTACTATGGAATTTCGGCAGAAAAGTTGCATCGACTTTGAAAAATCATAACTAATTCATAACTTAATAAAATGAGTTGATTCTTGTCTCAAAAGTTTGATCTATGTCTTAACTAAAAATCTTGAAGTTTTCATAATTTATTATCGGGTTTAGAACCCCCAGATATTATTTGGGAACCCGAATGTTTGACAGCTCAAAAATGGCCAACATAGGTTTTTTAACGAGCTTTTTCACTAACCTAAAAACCTCGAAAAATGGTCGTTATTGACATTAAAAATTCTTTGTATATAGTAGTTTAATTTCCAAGAAAACCAAAGCCTAAATCGTTTTGGAGCTTGGTCAAAAACAGCCTCAAAGTGTAACATCCGGCACTAAACCAGGTTAGCAACAATGACCTAATCTGTATTTAATAGCCAATTATAACCTAATCAGTGGTCATTAGAAATTAATCAAGTGATTAACAAGGTTTATTAGAATATTCAACTCAATTAGAATCAAATTCATCGGTGCGATGAATCGGGAAATCAATTAATCCGATCAATTTACGATATGAGGGATTAATTCAACTAAGTACATCATTAAATTATGATTAGTGACACTAATCAAACACTAATACAATTACTTAACATTAATTATGCAAGACTAAAACAATTCACTAAAACAATGCATCTAAAAGTATTTATGGAATTACAAGAAAAGTGAAATACAAGAATACATTTCTAAATACTTTTATACAAAAAAAAATGAAAATACATGTATAATACATTAGAGGACCAGCCATAGGCATGTGATTTATTAGGGTTTGACTTCAATTTTTTTAATATTACTTTAAACACAATCATTTTGTTTAAAAGTGCACTCTACCTTTTCATCTCATGCCTTTCATCATTTGAAAGACCAAACACTTTGCCTATAAATATGGCCTCATTTCTCACTTCTTTTCCACACTTCAAACATCAAAAATCACTTCTTTTCTCCTCTAAAAACCGGATCTATACACACACACATCAAAAATCTTTTCATTCAAGTGTTCTTCAAGTGTTCTTCTAGAAATTCAAGTGTTTTGGTGCGTATCTTGCAAGGATTTCAACTTCTACTCAAAATCATATTCTAAATACTTCAAAGTATGTAAATACTAACTTATTTCATCTTATACTTATATTTATATAAGTCTTGCATAATATATATAATCACCAACCACAACAAGTTTCATAAAAACTCAAGTTTATAAATTTCTAGTTTTGTTTTTAAGTTGTTTCTTTAAATGTGTTTATGAACATATGAACACATCATAAAAGTGTTAACATTATGAAAACAAGTGATATATATATGTGTTTTATAACTTTTATACAAGTAGTCTTTGAATAAACAACAAGAATCATAAGTTATTTCAAGTTTATAAATTGCGGATTTTCGGCAGAAAATTTATATCGACTTTGAAAAATCGTAACTAATTCATAACTTAACGAAATGAGTTGATTCTTGTCCCAAAAGTTAGATCTATGTCTTAACTATAGATCTGGAAGTTTTCATAATTTATTTTGGAGTTTAAGACCTCCAGAAATTATTTGGGAAACCGAAAGTTTGACAACTCAAAAATGACCAACATAGGGTTTTTAACAAGCTTTTTCACCAACCTAAGCATCTCGAAAAATGGCCGTTCTTGATTCTAAAAATCCTTTGTATATACTAGCTTAATGTCCTAGAAAATCAAAGCCTAAAACGTTTTGGAGCTTGGTCAAAAACAGCCTCAAAGTAGGCCGAAAAACCTCCGAAAAAGCTGGAAAATTATCTTTATCTTTACTACTAATAAAACATTTAGATGCTTACAAGTTTTAATGCATGATGTACAATCTTTTAAAGCTAGATCTTGAATTTTAAGACATACTACCAAACGAAGGATGTTGTACAACTCTTCAATGCTTTCATAATTTGAAACTGGTCATTTGCTTTTGAATTTCGGATAAATCAGCCTTGGGATGGCAAACGTTTCTCTCCCTGCCCACACTTCATCCACTTCATCAAACCTCTCAAAAACAAGTCTTTCTCCTTGAATTCTCCCACGTTTATTTCACCTTCCTGTCCATGTTAGGGTTTCACATTATCTCGCAGGTATGTGCTTCCTCGTGCAGACTCTTCTTCTCCCAAAACAGCCCTTTCATTTCTTCAATGCAACCTGTTCTCCAATGTCTGCACATTGACGTCAATCATAAACTCTAAACCTGCCACTACCAAGGTAAAATCATCTAAAATATAGTAGAGAGGATGACAAACAGGCAGTGAAGCAAGAATAACAGTATGGTATCGACCAAGAAAATCATCAGCAATGAAAGCACCAAGGAGAGGAAGAAGCGATGTCGTCCCTGTCCATGCGTTCACATTCTCAGCCGCCGTTGTCGTCGATCGTCCCCAAGATCCTGTTAGGTATGAGATCAAATTTGAACTAACGCCATAGTATGCAAATCTCTCTGCAACTACAACACCTGCATAAACCATCAAATAATTTAAAAGATTTTTCTAAATGAAATTTTTTTTGACAAGCTTCACATTACCGATGCTAAAATATGCGGATCGCTAGAAAGTGGATTTGGATCTAAGCACTGGACGACCTCCGTAGTCAACAACGCCATTGACGAAGTTGTTGAGCAGCGGAGTTTCTACTCCGGTGGATTGGTTGCAGGTGGCCCTGTCATCCATGGCAACGTTAAGCAAGCTGTACTTCCACCACTATCAAAAGCACCGGTACCCAGGTCTCCTACTCGCACAATGAGGACTAATGTATGTTTTTTTTTTGGTTTTTTTCTTCTTTTCACTCGCCAAATGATTCGATTTACATTGATTTTGATTTCTAATTTTCTTTAGATGTCTTGGATTGTTCCTCTTTCCCACCATGAATTCTACTCAACTCAAATGCTGGTATTCTCACCTATCACTCAAAAGACGGAGATATATATTGATTTATGTTTCTAATTTTTTTCTCCTTTTATTATTTATTGATTTAATTATTGTTGGTTTCTTGTTAATTTTTTATGGTCGATCAATGTTTCTCTTTCTTACTCAACCACTTACTTTGATTTTGCTTGATTTCTGTTTGTACTTTTTTGAAGTGTTGGAATAATAATGTGTAGCCTTTATGTTCGCTTTTGCTAGAGGAGAATGGTTGAAATTGTAGAAAATAGGTAACACTTTTATAGCATTACCTACAAGTGAACGTAGCATTTGAAACTTTTAGATATGCTCTATTTGATTTTTATTATCAGATTACCTATTCATTTTCAAAACACATTTTTTAAGTCAAGAGTCAAGACATGCAGTGTAATCATGGATGCAAAGCCTAAAACCTTGTTTTAATTCACTCCATTACAAGTATGACTAAATGATCCATAGTTTATTAATACAATCAAGAATTCTATATTTGCTTTTTCAATGGACCGGGTATTTATACTACAATATTGTTGTTAAAGGATGAGTTTGATCAGTTTGGTGATTTGACTCTCAAGGTGATGCCGGAGGAAAAGACGTTAATCATCACAAATGACTTTAGTAATAAGAAAATCCCACATGTTCTGACAGTGGGTGGATCTGATTCTGGAGCTGGTGATCCCGCCGTCCCTTCCCTGGCTTCTTTTCTGTCTGCAGCTTGCTAATATTTTTATAAATGGGGTTGGATCTAACATGCTCTGACAGTGGCCGGATCTTATACATGTTCTTGGTAAGTATTTTCCACCTCGTTCCTTTTCCCATTTTTGATCAGGTGAGGCATGCTAGAAAAGAGACAACTTCTTATGGGGATGAATGGATACGTGAAACTAGCGTTCATTCATTACAGTTGTTATGCAACCTTTTCAATACTTTTTACAAAGTGTGTAGAAATCTACAACTGTTACTAGATGTTTTTATTTACTTTAATTTCATGTATTACTGCAACTCTTTTCTTTCTTTTTGCTAAATTAATTAGATTATTACTTGTTTATAAATTCTTTTATTAACTTGCATGCAAAAAGTTTTTGTTTTCCTTCATGCGTTTCTTGTCGATAGACTAGGGGTGTAGACGAGACAAACCGCTTGTCTATATTGGCAATCTCTTGCAAGCTATGTTGCCCTTGCAAGCTCATCTAGCAACCCATATGGCAATTTAACCATATGACTTGCCTAAAATAAGTAACTTTTTACTTTAGTTCTGATATTTACTTCAGTCTCTTCACTCATTAGATGCTTTCAAATTGCAAACTTCTTATTATTTATGGAAAATTTCAAAATTAGAGTTACTTATTTGCCCATCCTTGTTAATGCTATTTATTTTGGTTCCCAAGATTCCCTTATTTTGTAATATATGTCATTGTTTGAAATATGCACTACTATGGGTTTGGTCAAGCATTATAGTTTCATGGGACAGAGGAAGTATAACTTTTGTTTCCACCTTCAATAACTAACGACACATCTTTCTCAGAGCTGCATTTTCTTTGAGCCACAGTGGTCTCTTTCAAGTATCTAATATCAACTAAAAACCCGTCTTGAGTTATAAAAAGAATTGCTTGAATTTGTAAAAACAAAAATGGAATTTCTTCTAGGTCCGGATTAATATTGATGTTTTTAAGAAATATTTATGAGTTAGGGAGTTTTTTTCACTGTCCATAGTCTGATTTGAACTACGAAAGAAACATGAACTTTCTAATTTCAGATTGCCAACATGAAGTTGTGAGTTCTTTTGAGCTTTTAAGTGGTCATTGGTTATTGCTGCAACATTAGCCCAGCAAACTGGCAAAGTGATCGAAGAGGCCAAGCCTATTGTATCGACTACTTTCTCGCCATCTCTTCTACAGATGCAACCACAGTCATTGCCACCGGTGGAGCTTTATTTCTGGTGTATTTTCTACTTCCTTCTGTCTTCTCTGCCATTTTCTTCAGACTTCGGGTATAGAAAGGTAAATTGCACAATAACTATATTCCCCGATCACCATGGGACATTTTCATTTGTCTGCAAGTCCTGTTATATAACGAAAAACATTAATATATATAATTGAAAACATGTCTGTAATTGTCATATATTAATCTGCAATGCATATCTAATAGTATCATTATAGTTGAAGATCAATGGTTTATGCTTTTCATTCACAGCATTACGTAAGTTGCTTTTCATAGCAACTTTCATGGGTCTTTTTGAGTGACATTTATGTTGTCACTTGTAGAGTAAATTAGCAGCATCTTTTTAATTTCTTTTATGCTTCTTAGCTATAATTTTTTGTATATTTATTTATTTAAGGGTAGCAATATATTTTATAAATATTGAAGAACTTGAGATTCAAGAGATTACTGCTGGATATTAATTTCTTTAATTCAGAATTGATGGATTTCGCAGCATTACAAGAAAAGAGTTTCAATATCTTTGCAAGCTCAAGAAGATCCTAGCTAACATGACCTTTAGATTGTAAGTTTTTTTTGCTATAGTAGTTATAGTTGTTTTTTGATTTTAGTTATATGCTATTACTTACGTAAGTGATATGAGATTACACCACTAAAATTTTTCGTTTGTTATTTCAAATCACTCCAACAAACTCTTATAATATAAATAATTCATGACTTCTATATTTGGATTTGTGTTTGATCATAGAATATGGAAATAAGGTCAATAGATTTGTGGTTGATCATGGAATGAAAAAAACTTTTGTTAGCACTGTACTGTTTTTCTAATGTTTTTGTACAAAATGAATTCATAATTTCAAAGTTCTTCACAAGTATAACATTTTATACTTTGGGTATGGTCAGGATGAACTGTTAGCAATGAACTGTTTTTCTGATATTTTGTTACTTGCCAAACAGTCCTAAGGATTCTGGTTTTTTGTGTGTCCATTGTGCTTTGGGATGGGTTTTCGTTGCATCTAGAGTACCTCTTCGCTTTGGGATGGGTTTTCGTTGCATCTAGAGTACCTCTTCTCAATAGTTCTTCATTACTGTTATCTACTGTGCTTTAATGACTGGTACTATTTGGCATTCTGGTGTCTCTTGTCATAAAGTTGTCTATTTGTGCTATTTTTTTATATCTTATACAGATTCTATAGTTGTCTCAAAAGTTGATGATTAATGATTATTCCTCAACCTAAAAATTATTTCGAATATAGATTCTCTTTTATATATTTTTTGTATTCAGCTTCACTAAACCCCGCAGTCTGCTTCTTTTCTTGATATATATATATATATATATATATATATATATATATAGATTGAGGTTCAATTGAGAACTTTTATGCATCGGGGCACCTCGAGGCACTTTTGTGCATCGGATAATCCACCAAGGGTGCACAAAGGGCATTTAGGGAAAACTAAAGGCATGATAATTAATTTATTTCTAAAAATCATTAAATGATAATTAGGAGTTACATTTTGAATTAAAATCTCATATTAACTACATTCCTCATATTCCTCCTCATTTCTCTCTCTCTCTCTCTCTCTCTCTCTCTCTCTAATCGTGTTTTTCATGATTTTTCTTAGTGATAATGATTTGAAGACGAAGATTAACGATAAACAACGATGATGATGAACATGAACAAGAGAGGTAACCGATGAAAATTATGAAGAACATGATGCATAGATGGATGATGAACAATGAATGATGATAATGCATAGATGGATGATGAACAATGACAATGCATAGATGGATGATGAACGATGAACAACGGAAAATGATGATGCATAAATGGATGATGAACAATGACGATGCATAGATAAATGATGAACAAGTTGAACATGATGCATAGCTGAATGAAGAATATGAACGACAAACACGATGCATAAAAGAATGATGAACAAGTTGAACACGATGCATAAATGAATTTGTGTATTTTTTTTGTTAAATGCGTTTTTTTAACACAATGCATAGATAAACACGATTAACGATGAAATGCATCGATCTCCATCATCTTTTTTGAATTTGTGTAATTTTTTTAAATTTGGAAATGTATCAATTGAATTTATTTAGCATTTATTATTTGATTATTTGTTGAAATATTAAATTTAATGAGGTATGCACATTCCCCAAAATGCCCTTCTTCCTTTGTTTCTATAATGCACAAGATGCATAAAGTTGTCTAACTATTTACCCTTTTGCCATTAATCTAATCCATACAATTTTTTGATCTAATGGATGATATAGGTACTTTTGTACCTCGATGCATAAAAGTGCTCAATTGAACCTCCCTCTATATATATATATATATATATATATATATATATATATATATATATACACACACACACACACACACACACACACACACACACACATATATATATATATATATATATATATATATATATATATATATATATATATATATATATATATATATATATATATATATATATATATATGGATATATTACATAAGTGCCAAGTTAATATTGCAGAAGCCAACATGTTATCCATTATTTGATTATGTCTGCTAATCATGTTTATTTTATAGTAACTTCTCAATGGAGGAAGAAGAGAATGAAAAGATTGAAGAGGAAGGCTGAATGAGGAATAGTTCTAATTAGTAAGTCTGGATTATTTTGCTATTCTTTTGGAACAAGTCAGTAGTATTGTGTAAGTTCTGTTTCATGGTTTTAACTTACTATAATCAGTGCTTCATTTGGTTTCTGGATTTTAAGATTTTAATGATATGAGTTTAGCTTAACTCCAATGTTTTTGTTAAATGGATAGAATTCTTTTTAGTAATTTAAAAGCCAAAAATGCAGAGTACACTATGAAAGTTACATTCTTGGAGTTGTACGAGTGTATAACATATCTTTTAGCTCTCTAGGAAGCTTTGAAATTTCATGACAACAAATTTAAGAAACCCATAGCTAGCGCTTGTGGAGGATGGGAAGGAAGGAGTACATGTTGTGGAGGATGGGAAGGAAGGAGTACATGGAATCTATAGAAAATCTTAGATAAAGGATTAGCTAAAAGGCGTCAATAAGCAAAGCAGTAATTCCCACCCTATTTTTCAATTCACACTAAGGAGTGTACCCTAGATAATTATCAGATGTCGCAAGCCCAATCTTGTTGATTTTGTTCGTTTCGAGACTATTTTGACACGTGTTTTTTTCCTGAATCTGCAGATTGAAACTGTAGTATTGGAGGAAAATACTAGCAATGTAGTGGAAGAACTATAATCATCTAACCAAGAAGCAACATCTGTAATGTTTTTTATCCATCCTTAGTAGATGTAATCTAGTGAACCAACGATTATTCTCTATTCAATCAACTTTGATGGTTATAATCACTCTCTTCAAATTATTTTTTGTCTCAAAAAGCTTAATAAGTGAGGCTTGAAAGATGGGAAGACACTAATGATTATTGGTAACATGGGTTTTATAAATGGTCATGCGTTTCAGCTGGTTACTTTAATTATTTTGTTGCACAAACAATCTGTAATCAAGATTGAAGAATTTATTTATTTATTTCATAGAAACACTCACATCGCGAACACTACACAAAACTGCACACATATCTTCCTGTTTTCTTTCATTTTCCAGCAATAAAATCAAAAAAAAGGTGATTGATGCATCCAAATGAACAACAAACACACATATATGATTATGTTGCCAAGGCCGAAAGCTAATTGGCCTTTTTGACCATTTTTACGGACAAAACATACACTAAACACACATTTATAGCACACAATTACTGCATTTATTTTCTGTTTTTGATCACAGCACCAAACAAAGCATTGATACTTCTGTTTTTAATTCATCTTCCAGATACATGTGATTTTAAACTTCGATTAACTAAAGTTTATTATCAACACTAAAGCTATTAGAGGATGGCTTACACTGTAAGTGTATTATTTAAGTCTTTAAACAAGACGATCATGTTCTTGACACCTTTGGTGGATCTTAGTTGTGTAATGGGAGAGCAAGACTTACCCTTATTGTTTATTTGACTCATTTTTATTAGAAGCACCGGTCAAATGACATGTTGACCTTATAGCCTTTCTAGCAATTGTAATCTAATTATTTGATTGTTGTACTGTAAACAAGTTTGTTGCTGGTTGTGTGCTATATGGTGTAACAATGAATTTAATTCTACTCATATATGTTTCATCATATTTTTGATCTATTTTTCCCTTTCAAGGTTAAATGCAGATTAATTAGCAGGGAATTATCTTTATTCCAGGACGCAGACAAATACAAGCTTGGTCATCCAAGGATATTTCATTACTTAAATCCAGGCAAAGATATATGAGTTGGAGGGTGTGAGGAATGCAGAGGAATATGTTAAGACAAGAAGGGCTATGGATATTGACTGTTGGGTTGCTTTTATGGGTATTTCTATATGCTCTGCTCTTTATGTTTCTCATATTAGCTAGGAAGCCATATTCGCTGCCATTCTTCACTCGGGAAACATAGAATTTTCTCCTGGGAAAGAGCATGATTCCTCAGTGGTGAAGGATGACAAATCTAAGTTTCATCTGCGGACGGCCGCTACTCTTTTTATGTGCGTTGTTCAATATTATTCTGGCATCTTCTCTACTAATATGTAGTCATACCATTATTTTCACATTTGGTTCCCATTTTGTATGTGATGATGTGTGTACAAACATTTTAAGATTGTATGTACAAACATCTTTACTGATTGCTATTCCTTGGTTGTTGTCTCACTTAAAATTCTATGCAACTCAACTCCTCACTAAACATGATAGAGGTGTGGAAGATGTTTAACGGTATTTTCATTTGAAAATGAAAACAACAATTTTTTTTTTTTTGTTTTTCTAAAAATTATGTGCAACTAAAAGATCACGATTTTATCAAATCATACCTAATTATCGTCGCCGCTTTGCGCGGGTATACTAATAGTATATATAAACTTGACGTTTTAAGCGGGTTTTAATTATAAACTTGTAATGTTGGGTGATTTAAGACATAAAAATCTATAATTATATATATTATCATATATTAGAGATATTAAGTCCCTATTATCATTTAGGGCTCGATTAATCTCGCTCGGTGCACCATCCATCAACTTACGAAAAATTGCACTTTTCGCTCGTTTTTGCCATCACAAGTTCGGTGAGTCTTCATAGCCCCTATTTTTACTATCTTTTGGGGTGGAAATACATGCACTGTTTTCACATAGAAATCAAAACTATTTATTTCTTATATGTATTACATGTTTGGATCCATCAGCCCTCAAATCATAAACCGTTAATTGCATTTATTTGCAAGTGCGAATATATTGTGGATAGATCTATTGGGAGTCATGTCCCCCATTCGGGTTAGTTCGGGTCGGCTAACAGCGAGTGCATATATATTCAACACACGGTATTACAGTCGGGGATACTGCAGAGCGCAAGATCATTTTAATTAAGCTTCGGTTGCATGATGGTTTATGTAATACATACACGGAATTTATGATTTTATAAATTCAACTCAACTGATAATGTCCATACAACTGGTCTTTTCGCGTAAACCTATGAGCTCACCAACAATTTATTGACGTATTTTAGCATGTATTTTTAGGTGTTTAAGACATGCGCATTTATTGGAAGCATTCCAAGGCTTCCGTTCATTTTGGAGTCGCATCATTTTCAAACTCGGAGATTTATTTGCATTTTTCCTGATAATTTAAATTGTGTATTTAAATCTTGGTATTTCAAGAACTACTTAGGCTGTATTTTGGTTATGTAAGACAACATTTATATTTGAAGTTAAATCAATGTATTTTTGAAAACGTCCATATAGTGTTCGTTCGTTATGATTATGGTTACGCTTCCGCGACAGCACGCTTCTTTGCCAACCGGGGTAACGGGGCGTGACAGATTGGTATCAGAGCCATAGTTATAGTGAACTAGGTTGCATTAGTACCTACACTATAACTGTTACAAAAAAAACTAAATTTCTTCAAGAACTGTGAACACATATATGGACCCTGATGACAATAACATGTCGAACAATATGGTTATTATCCTCTTTGACTCAGAGGATGAATTCTCACCCATGGAATATAGAAGCCAAGGTGACACTGAGGTATACTTTGGATCAGGAAACCACCCAGACTAAATCAATGACGATGTAATGGACTCGTCAAAGCACAAGGAGGGCAATTGTGGCCCTGCAACACAAATTGCTCCACCATCATCACCACATATGCCACCCTACACCCTATTCAGAAGCCATCCCAATGGACCATTAAGGAAGTTCATCCCTAGGATAAGGGTGTGACTAGCACAACGGGAGTCTATCCCGGTACCTACTCATCAGCCAAGCCCGCAACTGTAACGATAGGCGAACGTAAGACAGTGGGGATGGATGCCTCACACTCTCCAAGAGTGGAGAAACGAGGAAGGGATCCAAAACCAGTTTGAAGTCGGAACACCATCTTCCTCTCAAGTGCCGACATTTACCCAGAAACCTATGTAACAAACGATGCCCCTGTTAGTGGCAAGGGCCGCCAGAAACGACCTCCAATTTCAACAAAATCCACCAAGAGGTCGGTGAGATCTTTGCAAGGATTAAGCAGGAGGCAATACAAAGCCTCAATATACCTTGGGACAACCAGAACACCCAAGCGATTCAACAAGACGGAATAGACAAATTGTGAGAGCGCCTAGCAGAGCGCAAAGCCCGTAATGTAGAACTAACCCAACGACTTAACGCTCTGGAGTACGAGGAAACCCCAGAAGCATCTCATACTTAGTACCCTTCTACCATTTTATAGTATTTATCTAGGCTATACTATCTGATATATCTTAGGGTAAATAAGGCTTGAGAATTTATCAAAAAAAAAAAAAAAAAATTCTGACCATATCATATACAAAGATTATGTATCAAGAACTTTTATGAGTAATTAAGTTTTAACTACAACTCTGCGTAGGAGAAGATAAAGCTGTGACTATCTGCCAAAGAAATTTCAAACCCGTAGACTTATCCTCTTACCCCATTAGATACCACGTATGCATTTCTACTATTTGATACTAGTGCTGATAGGAGCTTTATATCCACTAAGTTCACTAAGCAGATAAATTCCATTAAGTGCTACTTGTGCTATTGAGGTTGATGACAGTGAGACGCTTTAGACAAATAATATAAGTCGAGGATGCTCCTTAGAATTAGTAGGCCGACTCTTTGAAACAGACTGGATACCCATCAAACTGGGAAGTGTTTACGTGGTCATAGACATGGATTGACTATCGAAAATCGTGTGGAAATAGTATGCAACAAGAACACAGTTCATATACCTTTAGCCAATAAGAAGGTCCTTACTGTCCAACGCAAAGCAAGAAATACCAAAATAAGCATCATCTCTAGCATTAGGACCCTGAAGTGTTGATAGAGTGGGAGCCAAAAGAAAAACGGCTCGAAAATATTCTTATTATTTATGGTTACCCCAAAGTTTTTCCAGAACACTTACATGAACACCCAACATCAAGACAAGTCAAATTCAAAAATCAGCCTAGTATCAGGTGCGGTACCAGTGGCTCGAGCACCATGCCGATTAGCCTCATCAATAGTGTAACAATCGTCCAACCAACTGTAGGAGTTCTTAGATAAAGGGTTTATCAAACCAAATTCCTCGCTTTGGAGGAGCTCCAGTTTTGTTCATAAAGAAGAAGGATAGAACCATCAGAATGTGCATCAATTACCAAGAGCTAAATAAACTAAAGGAAACGATACCCGCTCAGGAGGATCAATGACTTGTTTGACCAAAGAATTAAGCTTCTATTCGAAGATCGACTTAAGATCTGGTTATCATCAGGTTAGAGTTCGCAAGAAAGATATTCCAAATACAACCTTCAGATTCCGTTACGGTCATCATAAATTCCTATTAATGTCGTTTGGATTAATCAGTGCCCCAATGGTATTCATGGACCTCATAAATCAGGTGTGCAAACCTTATTCGTCATTGTATTCATGAATGACATCTTAATCTACTCGTGAAGCAAGGAGGAGCACGAGCAAACATTTAAGACTGATTCTAAGAGTTGTTGGAGAAAGAACAACTATATGCTAAGCTTTCTAAGTTTGACTTTTGGTTAAGAGAGGTGAAATTTCTCGGTCACGTGATCAATAGTAAAGGAATCCAAGTCGACCCCGCAATGATCGAGGCTATCATGAATTTGTCAACTCTTAGAACCCCCATAAAGATACGACAGTCCTTAAGACTTGTAACTTATTATAAGCAATTATCAAAAATTTCTCAAAGATCACCAGAGCTCTAACAAAACTGACCCGAAAAGACATTAAGTATGATTGGGGCAGGAGACATCATTCAGTTATTAAAGCACAAACTATGCAGCGCACTTAATTTGTCCCTACCCGAAAGAAGCAAGAAATTTGTAGATTACTGTGACGTTTCACACAATGGGTTGATATAGAAAGATTGGGTCATAGCTTATACTTTATGAAAACTTAAAGTTCACTAGGTGAATTACACAATGCATGATCTGGATCTTAGAGCAGTAGTCTTTATCCTTGGAGACATTAGTTGTACGGTATGAAGTGTATTGTATTCACAGACCATAAGAGCCTCCAACACATCTTGAATCAGAAAGTGTTGAATATGAGGTAGATTCATTGGATAATGCTATTAAGTGATTATAACTGTGAAACTCGTTATAACTCGGGGAAAGCTAATGTGGTTGCAGATGCTCAGAGCCGAAGGGAACGAGCTAAGCCGTTAAGAGTACAAACCCTAGTTATAACCATTCAACCAAACCTTCATTCCTTAGTTCATGATGCACAAGTAGAAGTTGTTAAGGACGAAAATATGAAAAATGAAGCCCTGCATGGAATGGATAAATAGTTTGGGATAAGGGCTAATAAAAATCGATATTTCATGAATAGAATCTGATTACTCTGTTTGGTGGAACAGGAAAGTTGGCTATGGATGTAGGACACAAATCAAGATATTCCGTTCACCCCGGATCCGATAAAATGTATCATGACCTCCAGGAGCTATACGGGTGGCCTAACATGAAGGCTGACATTGCCACATATGTCAACAAATTCCTAACATGCTCCAAAAGTTAAGACAAACATCAGAAACCATTTGAGTAATAGTCGACCGCCTAACAAAATCCGCGCATTCTACCAATCAAGGTGAACAACAGAAGGAATAAGCTAGTCCAAACGTACCTCAAGGAAGTCGTCTCCGGACATGGAGTGCCTATTTAAATCATTTCATATACGAATAGCAGATTTACATCTAGACTTTTGGCAATTATTACTGCAAGCTTTGGATACAAACTTGGACATGAGTACCACATATCACCCTCAGACCAATGGTCAGAATAATAGAACGATCCAAACCCTAGAACACACATTAAGAGCCTGTGTAATGGATACTCAATTGCCTTAGTGGAATTATTAACTACAATAGCTATCACTCGAGTATTAAAGCTGCTCCGTTTGAGGCCCTCTATGAGCGAAAGTGTCCATCGCCGATTTGTTGGGTAGAAGTAGGAAATAGCCAAATCACTGGCCCTAAGACCATTCACGAAACTACCAAAAGGATAGTACAGATACGGAACTGACTAAAAGTTGCCTGCGATGATAAGAAAGTTATGCAGATGAAAATAGAAAATCCCTTGAGTTCTAATTAGGAGAACAAGTACTGATGAAAGTCTTTCCATGGAAGGGCGTGTTACGATTTGGGAAACAAGGATAATTAAACCCTCGATACATTGGCAATAGAAAGTCTTAAAGGGAATTGGACTCATAGCTTATCGTTTAGAGTTACCACCAGAGCTTAGCAGCATGCACAATACCTTCCATGTATCGAATAAGAAGAAGTGTTTGTTAGAGGAGACACTGGGAGAGATCCAACTAACTGATAAACTTTGCTTCATCATAGAGCCGATTGAAATCATGGACCGTAAGGTCAAAGGATTGAAGCACAGTTCTATACCCATCCTCAAGGTCAGATGGAATTCTAGGCATGAACCAGAATTCACTAGGGCATGTAAAGGCCAGTTAAAGCAAAGATACTCTCATCTACTCTTAAGTAACAATACCACTGAGGAAACAAGATAAAATTTCGGGACGAAATTCTTTAATAGGGGGAGACTGTAACATTCGGCACTAAACCAGGTTAGTAAATATGACCTAATCTGTATTTAATAGCCAATTATAACCTAGTCAGTGGTCATTAGAAATTAATCAAGTGATTAACAAGGTTTATTAGAAAATTCAACTCAATTAGAATCAAATTCATCTGTGCGATGAATCGGGAAATCAGTTAATCCGATCAATTTACGATATGCGGGATTAATCCAACTAAGTACATAATTAAATTATGATTAGTGACACTAATTAAACACTAATACAATTACTTAACATTAATTATGCAAGACTAAAACAATTCATTAAAACAATGCATCTAAAAGTATTTATGAAATTACAAGAAAAGGGAAATACAAGAATACATTTCTAAATACTTTATACGAAAAAAAAAATACATGTATAATACATTAGAGGGCCAGCCATAGGCATGTGATTATTAGTGTTTGACTTCAATTTTTTTTAATATTACTTTAAACACAATCATTTTGTTTAAAAGTGCACTCTACCTTCTCAACCCATGCCATTCATCATTTGAAAGACCAAACACTTTGCCTATAAATAAGGCCTCATTTCTCACTTCTTTTTCACACTTCAAACACCAAAAATCTCTCCTTATCTCCTCTAAAAACCGGATCTATACACACACACATCAAAAATCATTTCATTCAGGTGTTCTTCAAGTGTTCTTCAAGAAATTCAAGTGTTTTGGTGCATATCTTGCAAAGATTTCAACTTCTACTCAAAATCATATTCTAAATACTTCAAAGTAAGTAAATACTAACTTATTTCATCTTATATTTATGTTTATTTAAGTCTTGCATAATATATATAATCACCAACAACAACAAGTTTCATAAAAACTCATGTTTATAAATTTCTAGTTTTGTTTTTAAGTTATTTCTTTAAATGTGTTTATGAACAGATGAAAACATCATAAAAGTGTTAACATTATGAAAACAAGTGATATATATATATATATATATATATATATATATATATATATATATATATATATATATATATATGTGTGTGTGTGTGTGTGTGTGTGTGTGTTTTATAACTTTTATACAAGTAGTCTTTGAATAAACAACAAGAATCATAAGTTATTTCAAGTTTATAAACTACGGATTTTCGACAAAAAATTTATATCGACTTTGAAAAATCGTAACTAATTCATAACTTAACGAAATGATTTGATTCTTATATCAAAAGTTAGATCTATGTCTTAACTACAGATCTGGAAGTTTTCATAATTTATTTGGAGTTTAAGACCTCCAGAAATTATTTAGGAAACTGAAAGTTTGACAGCTCAAAAATGGCCAACATAGGGTTATTAACAAGCTTTTTCACCAACCTAATCATCTCGAAAAATGGCCTTTCTTGATTCTAAAAATCTTTTGTATATAGTAGCTTAATGTCCTAGAAAATTAAAGCCTAAAACGTTTTGGAGCTTGGTCAAAAACAGCCTCAATGTAGGCCGAAAAAACTCCAAAAAAGCTGGAAAATTATATATATAAACTTGACGTTTTAAGAGGGTTTAATTATAAACTTGTAATGTTGGGTGATTTAAGATATAAAAATCTATAAATATATATATTATCATATATTAGAGATATTAAGTCCCTATTATCATTTGGGGCTCGATTAATCTCGCTCGGTGCACCATCCATCAACTTACGAAAAATTGCACTTTTCGCTCGTTTTTACCATCACAAGTTCGGTGAGTCTTCATAGCCCCTATTTTCACTATCTTTTGGGGTGGAAATACATGCACAGTTTTCATATGGACATTAAAACTGTTTATTTCTTATATGTGTTACATGTTTGGATCCATCAGCCCTCAAATCATGAACCGTTAATTGCATTTATTTGCAAGCGCGAATATATTGTGTATAGATGTATTGGGAGTCATGTCCCCAATTCGGGTTAGTTCGGGTCGGCTAACAGCGAGTGCATATATATTCAACACACGGTATTACAGTCGGGGATACTGCGCAGGGCAAACTCATTTTAATTAAGCTTCGGTTAAATGATGGTTTATGTAATACATACACGGATTTATGATTTTATAAATTCAACTCAACTGATAATGTCCATACAACTGGTCTTTTCGCGTAAACCTATGAGCTCACCAACAATTTGTTGACGAATTTTAGCATGTATTTTCAGGTGTTTAAGGCATGCGCATTTATCGGAAGCATTCCAAGGCTTCCGTTCATTTTGGAGTCGCAACATTTTCAAACTCGGAGATTTATTTGCATTTTTCCTGATAATTTAAATTGTGTATTTAAATCTTGGTATTTTAAGAACTACTTAGGCTGTATTTTGGTTATGTAAGACAACATTTATATTTGAAGTTAAATCAATGTATCTTTGAAAACGTCGATATAGTGGTCGTTCGTTATGATTATGGTTACGCTTCCGCGACGACACGCTTCGTTGCCAACCGGGATAACGGGGTGTGACACAAAGTAGGCCGGAAAACCTTCGAAAAGCTGGAAAGTTATATATATATATATATATATATATATATATATATATATATATATATATATATATATATATATATATATATATATATATATATATATATATATATATATATATATATATACTTGACGTTTTAAGCGGATTTTATTTATAAACCTTGTAATGTTGGGTGATTTAAGACATAAAAATCTATAAATATATATATTACCATATATTAGAGATATTAAGTCCTTATTATCATTTAGGGCTCGATTAAACTCACTCGGTGCATCATCCATCCACTTACACTAAAAAAAAAAAAAGCATTTTACGCTCGTTTTTACCATCGCAAGCTCGGTGAGTCCTCATAACCCCTATTTTCACACTGT
>JAANYP010000528.1:0-12728 GCA_020465985.1 Centrapalus pauciflorus
TGAGTCGTATAGTTCACTTCGTGGATTTTGAGCTGCCGTGATGCGTAAGCAATGACTTTATCCCTTTGCATGAGCACACAACCTAATCCATTGTGTGAGGCATGACAGTAGACCATAAAATTTTCTGTCCCTTCAGGTAACGACAGAATTGGTGCACTACACAATCTTTGCTTTAACTGTTGAAACGCCTTTTCCTGCTCTTCACCCCAGATATATTTTACATCTTTCCGAGTCAGCTCTGTTAGGGAACCTGCTATCTTTGAGAAGTTTTCAATAATTCGCCTATAATAACCGGTAAGTCCTAGAAATTGGTGGATTTCCGTGGGAGTTCTAGGAGTTGCCCAGTTCATTATGGCCTCTATTTTTGATGGATCAACTTGGATTCCCTGGCTGTTGATTACATGTCCAAGGAATTTAACTTATCGCAACCAAAATTCACATTTTGAAAATTTGGCGTATAACTGTTCCTTCTCTAACAACTCCAAGATCAGCTTGAGATGTTGTTCGTGATCCTCCTTATTTTTGGAATAGATAACGATATCGTCTATGAACACTATTACAAATTTGTCCAGATACGGTTTACACACTCGATTCATGAGGTCCATGAATATGGCTGGTGCGTTGGTTAAACCGAATGGCATCACCTGGAATTCGTAATGTCCATAACGAGTTTTGAACGCTGTCTTGGGAATGTCTTCTTCCCGAACCTTTACTTGATGATAACCGGATCGCAGATTAATCTTAGAGTAGAAGCTAGATCCCTGTAGTTGGTCAAATAGGTCGTCAATTCTGGGAAGGGGGTAGCGGTTCTTTACCGTTAACTTGTTTAGCTCTCGGTAGTCTATGCACATTCTGAAGGACCCGTCTTACTTTTTCACAAATAAGACCGGAGCTCCCCAAGGTGAGGAACTTGGTCGAATGAATCCCTTATCCATCAACTCTTGTAGCTGATTGGATAGCTCTTGCATTTCAGAAGGAGCGAGTCTGTATGGGGCTCTAGCGACTGGTGCAGCTCCCGGTACCAAGTCGATTTGGAACTCCACTTGCCTAGCTGGCGGAAGCCCAGGAAAATCTTCCGGAAAGACCTTCGGATAGTCACAAACCACTGGAATATCCTTGAGTTGTTTCTCCTCCAACTCTTTTTCTGCAATCTGTACTAATACTGCATGCCAACCTTTCCTAAGGCATTTTAATGTCCTTAGGCCGGATATGACATTCAGCTGATGATTGTTTCTTTCCCCTTGGACTGTTAGGACTTTCTTCTTGTGGAGTGGTATCCGTATCACTTTCTTACCGCACAAAATCTCGGCATGATTGTGTGACAACCAACCCATACCAACTACCACATTGAATCATCCAAGTTCTATAGGCCTCAAGTCTATCTTAAAGGGATGATCTGCCAGTTTCAGTGTGCATTCCTTAATAATACTATTTGCCTCTATTATTTTGCCGTCAGCGAGCTCTATAGTATCAGAGTTGTCTAAGGGAAAAGGAGTGGCATTCAATTGCTTACTAAACTTATCATATATAAAGCTCCTATCAGCCCCAGTATCAAAGAGTACGTAAGCGTAAATGTCATTTAAAAAAAACGTACCTGATACCACATGGGGATCCTGACGAGCGTCACCTGCTCCTAATACAAAATCTCTCCCCTGAGCTCCTCCACCATTTTTCAACTTCAGGCACTCACTCCCGAAGTGCCCGACAGCTCCACATTCATAGCAGCCTCTCTGATTGCCGCCATTGTTACCCGGGGTACCAAATTTACAGTCCTTGGCCAAATGACCAAGACGTTTGCATTTTCCACAAGGGGTTGGGCAGGGACCCTTGTTGTGATGGTAGGTGCATTGGGTGCAGAAAGGCTTTGTACCTGTGTAGCCCTTCCTCGTCTCAATTCCCGCTACATAAGCCTTGATGGTTTCGGGCTTCTTGGATTGTGAGCCCATATTCTTTCCAGACTTGTCCTCCCATTTCCGCTTGTTTTCCCCGGCCTTGGCTTCGATTCTCCGGGACACTTGATCCATAAGGTTATTGGCCATTCTGATGGCGTCCTGAATGGTGGTTGGGTTGGAGGAAGTGACATTGCCTTGAATTTGAGGAGCGAGTCCCCAAATGTAACACTCAATTTTCTTATATTCAGGGGTCACCATCTGTGGGCACAGAATGCTTAGTTCGTGGAATCGGTTGGTGTACCCAGCTACATCCGTTCCTTTCATAGCCAGATTCCAAAACTCTGACTCCATCTTCTGTAGTTCAATTTCTGGGCAATACTCGTCGGTCATCATTTGTTTCAACTCGGTCCAGGCGAGTTGGTAAGCTGCATCAATCCCCACAGACTGGGTATACGAGTTCCACCATGTCAAGGCGCTATCTTGCAGAGTGTGGGTGGCGAACTTCACCTTGTCTCCTTCAACACATCCGCTAACACGGAAGACAGACTCCAATTTTTCGAACCATCATACCAATACGACGGCTCCTTCAGTTCCGTTAAAGTATCGGGGCTTGCAACTCAAAAACCCCTTAATTCTACAACCTTTTGGGTGGGTTTCAGTACCCCCTGTGGTGCGGCTAGCACCACCATCTCCATTAGCAGAACTGTTTCGGTTGGTCTCATAAGTGTCTATAGCGGCGGCCACTCTTTGTGCGACTAATTCCTCGATTTCTGCAGCGTTCATGGCTCTTCTTGGCAGCATTATCTTAAAGTTTAAAGAAAAGTGCATAGTGTAAGAAGTTGAATCTTAAAGATTTAAATTTTTCTTAAGGAACAACACTATAATCATCAAACACAATTTCATAAATAACTTGCAATATTCATTAATCATTCATAACTTTCTTACTATGGGGCGGGTTATTACCCGAAAATTTTTGTCCTACACTATTACATAATATTTTTCCTACTATTACAAAGATAAATAAAGGGTACTAAGTGTGGGAGTGATCAAGGGTCTCTCCCTTCTCCAACGCGTTGAGGCGCTGAGTCAGCTCCTCGTTCCGAGCTCGCTTTTGGCTAGTTGCTGCCGAATAAATGATGATGAGGATGTGAATTTTGACTTTGAAGACGATCTGGAAGATCTTTAAGAAGGAGAGCTTGTGCTACAATATGTTCCAGATTGGAAATCGGACGATGAAATCCTAGTTGATGAAGAGGATGAGGCTGATGAGATTGTTATCCAAAACCAACCTATCACTAAGTATACGACTGCAGAACAGAATGTGAATGACATCGAGGTGCTTAAAGCTGCCTTGAATGCTGAACCAGAATCTGAAATGCCTGATAGGGAACTCATAGCTGAAGAAAAGAAAAAGTTATGGTTCATGACACAGAAGAAAGTTGTGTCATTAAAATAGAAAATGAAAGTGCCTAAGTCTGGAAAGCTGTTTGGGAGCATACTTAGCTGGTTCTTTGATCGAGAACTGCAGCTTTTTATTATTAAGAGAAAGGATGGCCTACAATATCTGAGGAGAAGATTGAAGGACTTCATTTCCTTACCTAAAGTTGAGATAAAGGCCTTAGCATGGAAAGAGCTCGTCAACATTGGAGACAATCCCTACGCTGAAGTGTTTGCCAAGATTATCTGAAGGGAAGGGAGGTCTAGGAAGTTTGAAAGGCTAAATCCAAGAATGGGCAAGAGAGTAATGGACCATACAAGAATTGATCCTCTAACTGGCAAGCCGTGGATGAAGATGTACTACAAGCCAGTTAGATGCTTAAGGAAAGTGACTCTAAAGCCAATGCCTCAAGATGTCTTAGGAAAACTCAACTGGTGGTATGTTGACAGTGAGACAAGTGAAGCAGTGATGGAAGATGAGGATGAGAAAGTGATTTTGAAGGTGTACGATCCCTTGCACCTAGTCAACTTGTCAAAGAATGTTCTGCTCAAGCTTCATAATCAAGAAATCTCGTTTGATGAACATATGAAGTATGAAGGCAGAAAATATCAGAAAGTTGTAAAGGTGTGTGTAGAGCAGGGATTCTTTGCGGGTAGTATTTTGAATCAGCCTAATTCTATAGGTTAATGAATATCTAACTAGAAGCTATCGTCAAGGGGGAGTCTGTTGGTACACCTTATGTGATGATATTAGTCTAGGTATGTAATAACTAGTCAACTGTAATAGTTGAAGGCTTTATTAATACAAGTTATATATGTTTGATCATGATTGTGTATGATGTTTACATTTGCATGATAAGTTCATAGATAAGTTCTAGAATAAGTTCAAAGGCTAGGGTTCGAACTTATCCATACTAAGTCGAACTTAGTGAAGCTAAGTTCGTAGGGTTTTGGACATGTTCGTGGGCTTGGGCCTAAACGAACTTTCTATTAAGTTCGAACCTAATCACTATAATTAAGTGTTAATCCATTTTATTTCAGGACTTTCGGATAAATTTTTTGATTAGAGCTTGTTTTAGTGCACATACGAGCTAGAGTGATTTTAGAGAGTCTTTCGGAGAAATACACCATGTAGGTTCATTTGTCATATGGGCTATCATTGTGTTCCTCTTCGGTTTCCGTGTGTGATCGATCCGTTAAGCCACTAACGAGGATTCCGCATTCGTTGGACGGCATCACGTCAAGATCAGATCAGTGACACAGGTGACCTTACAGGCACCAAGAATCAACGATCTTCTGGAGCTTTGAAAGCTTTAAGTCTGTTTCTCTCTTTTCTTCTAACAAAATTGTGTTGATATGTTTTACTTCATCAAGCTCATTTTTCAACTTATGAAAATTGTCAAGTACATTAGATTTAAGTTCAAGATTATTTTTTCATTTTAAAATCTAAGACTTTAAAGCATCCTTCTTCTCAAACATAGCTTTTAAATCCACAAACAAATAATCAAACATTTTTTGTTTTTCTTCAAGACTGCAATTTTTAAAATTTTGAACCTTGTACATCATTGTGGGATTCCAGTTTTCAAAAGAGCTAAGAGCTTCAGCTTCTGCAAGATCTTGTTTGATGTTTCTTGTAGAATGAACGTCAGTATTGTCCACCAAGCAGTTGTTATCTACCTCATAAGAGGATGAGTCAGAGTCTTCCAAATCACAGGTTTTAGCCATCAGTCCCTTCTGTTTGTTAAAAGCCATAGAGTCTTCCAACTATTTCCACTTAGCCATGGGTATAAGATACTTAACCCGATAGCCATCATCTTTGTTTGTCTTGTGAGGTATGAATGATGAGCCAACAACTTTGGACATACAGTCTGCAGATATATGGCCAGTTTTGCAACATTTAAAGCACTCAACCTTTAATTTATCAAATGCTCTTTTTTTATGGCATTTGACTTCTTTTGCGGCATTCTGAATTCAAAATTTTTCTTGTTAAAGTTTCTGACAAGCATAGAAATCATTTGCTCAGCATCAAGTTCATAAAGGTCTTCATTGTCCTCTTCTTCCTCTAAAGTGAACTCCATGTTTTCATCAACATGGGAGTCAGCTTGTGTGAACAAATCAGACACCTGAGTCATAGGATGTCTTACACTAGCCAATAAGGCTGAACCTCAATTAGACATTTCCAAGGCATTTCTCTTTTACAGCCTTGATTGTTCATCATTCAGCAAGGACCCATAAACCTTCTGATAGTACCTGAGTTTCTCATAATAGTTGAAAAATAGTTCCACTCCCCAGGCAAGATGTATAAGAACTTGTTTACAAAGGTTAGACTATCCTTAGTGATCCCAACAGCTTTGAGATCATTTATAAGTGCAGCGAACCTGGTGTAGATTTCAATAAGGCTCTCCTTAGGCTTAGTAAAGAACAACTTATATTGTCTAACAAGATTGTTAATCCTGTTATCCAAAGTGATAGTGGGACAATCATAGACGGTGCATAGAGTATCCCATATTTCTTTGGCAGTCTTCATCTTCTCAACATGTTTGATCACATCATCAGGAAGAGAGATTACAAGATTGTTCCTAGCTTTTGCATCAAGGGCCACCAATCTCTTACTTTCGTTAGTCCACCGTTGTCCATGTTGGGAAATGGGATTGTTAGAATCAATTATAATTGATGAATATAATATGTCTAGGGTTTGTTTTGTAATTAATTCATAGTTAGAGATTTGTATATAAATAGTACATTTCAGTATGGAATCAGTAATTGTAATTGCACGAATCTGAGTTTTGTAATTGCACGGACTTCATTACATCTAGGGCTACAGTGTACGTAATTCCAATCTTCTCTGTAATTCACTTTTGGTGCAATTAATCATTTGATTTGTGTTTGAATTTATTTTTTAATTGTTAGATATTATATTTGTGATTGATTAGAATTCACAATTGGTATCAGAGCACAGAAATGGATTAATTGATTGTTTTTGAAATTTTTTTCACTGTTTCATCAAATATTTTGAAAATCTGACAAACCCCTTAGGGTTTTTGATTCAGTGTGAGATTGATTGTATAAATTGGATTGAAGATCAAAGTTTGAAAACGAACAGATTGAATATAATTTTAATCTGTAATTCACAACACACAAAAAGTTTGGTTGATTTTTCGGATTTTTTAGAAAAGGGTTGTTCTTGACTATTCTTGAGAAAAATAGGGTGTTTGATCTGAAAATAACCAAAGTGTTTGTTATTGAAAAACACATCTTCAATATCAATTTGGGGTCATTTTATATAATTTCATTGAAAGCATTGAAATCTGGACTTGAATTTTTTCAAAAATCATAAAATTCGATTTTAAATGAAAATCATCTATTAATCGAGGTGAATGATTCTTTAATCGAGTTGAAAAGGTATTCTGTTCGAGTTGAAAAGAAGTTCCAATCAACTTGAAAAGTTAGTTTAATCGAGTTTTAAGCAATTTCAATCGAGTTGGACATAACTCCATTCGAGTTGGAAGGAAGTTTTAATCGAGTTGATAATCACATTCATTCGAGTTAAAATTGGTTCACATCAAGTTGATTTTCAAAACTCACTCAAACTTGATTGAAGCATAATTCGAGTTAAACAACAATCAAGTGAAATTCAATTTAATTCGAGTTTTAAACTGAATTAATTCGAGTTTAATCTATCATAAGTCAAGTTCATTTGAGTTTCTTGACATTTAATTCGAGTTGGTTAACTCTTCATTCGAGTTTTACTGAAGTGTCATTCGAGTTTCAACAACTCATCATTCGAGTTTAATTACTAATCGTTTGATTGATTCCTACTGTTTATTCGAGTTTCATTCTTTTCAATTTGAGTTGATTCACTTCATTGTTCGAGTTTTATCACTCTTTGTTCGAGTTTGATCCCATTTTCATTCGAGTTTGATCAACTTATCAACAAGTTTGATCACTTTTTCAATTTCAATCAATATCCATTTAAAAGATCTTGGAAGACTCATTTTAATCAGTCAAAATGCCAAAAGATGCACTAGCCATGGGGTTGGAAACCAAACCTCCAACTCTATACAGAGGTGAATACGTTCAATGGAAGGAAAGATTCCTAGAATTCATCATTTTCCATGACCTGTCTGAAGAAATGCTGAAATCACTAAATGAGGGACCATCTGTTTTATTGAAACCAAACCTGTTGTACCAACCGGCAACCCTCCTATCAAAGAATGAACAGTAGAGGTCACAAACCTTACTGAAGCACAAAAACGAAAAAAACTGGGTGATAAGACTGCAAGAAAGCTCTTGCTGATATCAATACCTAATGATATGTATACCTGTCTAACCAATACAAAAATAGCAAAATCCATCTGGTATGAGGTATGTAAATTGATGCGAGGTTCAGACAGAGCAACAAACAGAGCCAGAAACAATTTGATGACATTTGAAAACTTCAGAGCGAGAGAAGGAGAATTGCTGGAATGTATTTATCTGAGGTTCGTCAATCTGGTTAGTGAGATGAAAAGGAATGGTGTCACAAAGTCAAATTTGGATATAAATGTCAAATTCCTGAACGTGCTGAATCCGAAGTGGGATAAGTATTCAATGATAATTCAGCAGACAAAAGAGATTGACGACATGCACTTTCATATGGTTTTTGAAAACCTTAACAACTACCAAGAAGTTGTTTTATTGAAAATGCCAGGAAAGAAACAGGCTGAAAAGGAAACCATTAATCCTTTAGCTCTTTACAAGCTAAAGAAGGAAAAACGCGTTGTGTCGAGCAGTAGTTCATCAGATTCAGACTCAACTGAGTCCTCAACTGATTTTCAGATTTATGAGATGAAGAAACAGATGGCCTTGCTGACGAAGGCGTTTCAGTAGAAGTTCTTTCGCAAACCGACCAACAATAAGATGAGGTATAAGACAGGGTCACGGAAGTATGAGAAGAAGGACATATATGATAAATCGGGAGAGAGCAGTGGCAAGAAGGCTGATAAATATGAGAAAACTGATAAGCCTGCCAAGAAGGATACTGAGCAAAAATGCTATAACTGTGGCAAACCAGACCATTTTGCCAGATAATGCAGATTGCCTGTAGTTAAGAATTCAGAATATTACACTCGCAAGGCGCTGTTGGCAAAGGGGAAAGAGGCCGGTAAAGCTTTAATGGCTGAAGATGACCATTGGCTCCAACTATCCGATGAAGAAGATATTCTAGACGAAGATGCACATATATGTCTGAAATCTGAAGTATTCAATGATTCTGAACTCAGTGAGACTGATATAATTGGTGAAGACGAGGTTTCGGTGGGCCTGACAGATGAAGAAACTGAAGAGCAAAAGGAGTCTGAAGATGATAATGAACTGTCAGAAGAGATGGCACTGATGGCAACAAGAGATGCAACATGTAGTAAGGAAAAGAAAGATGATGAATCAGATACAGATGCCTCAGAAAGTTCAGAGTCACCAGAGGTACAATCTAATTCTGATTATGATAATGATAACTCCTGTATGCTTGAACAGAAACTGACTCAAATGGCTTATATTTTAAAAAGATTTGAAAAATCCTCAAAAGCCGAAAAGAAAAATGCACATTCCTTGGAAAACAAATTGAGTCAAGAACATGCTTTAGTGTTAGAGTTTTCCAAAGATAAGGCATTAGCATTAAGAGCTGTGTCAAATTTACAAGATAAATCCAATGACCTACAAAGTGAAATTCAGAAACTGAACAACAATATATCTGACCTAAAAGAGAAAATGAATTTAGCAGAATTAGAATCATCAAGTTATTCTATGAATTATCATTCTATATTTGATGAAAGAACAAAGCTTTATGAGAAAATTAAATCTTTGGAAGATGAGTTTATTAAACTAGGTCAAACATATCAAACTATATATTTGAATCAACCTAAAGATACCGAATTTTATAACTCAAAATCAGGTGTAGGTTGGACAAATCGTAAATATCTGACAAAAGCAATTTCAAGTTCACCAACTATATATGATGTCAGATATATGAATTTAGGATTACGAATAATTTTTATGAAAGCTTCGGATAAATTAGAATCCTGTGAAGATTTAAAAAAGTTAAGAACTGATAAAATGCAGAATACTGTAGGTTATAACAGATTAAATTGAGAGTTATCAAAATTGTTGCATATCAGAGGAGTAAATTCATAATTATTTTGAAAAGGATTTATCTGAAAATACTACTCATTCTCAAAAGCCATATATGCCAAATTCAATTCTTGAGAAGATAAATTCTGATCTTGAATTGAAAATTAAAACTTTTGAGTCTGAAAATGATAAACTTAAGGTTAAAATTTAAACTTTGGAACTAAAACTGCAAAATTAGCCCAAAAACAATTCTCAACCTGATCAGAAACATTTAATTAAACCTGATTCTATTAATTCTGAATAAGAATTTGATATGTACATGAACTCTGATTTCAACTCATTGAAGGAGATGTTTGTCAAAATAGATGAATTTGTTAAACCTTTGCATGACAAACAAGCTGAAAAACCTAAAGAACCTGTAATTATTCTGAAAAGAATATCTACAGAATCTAAGGCTACATCAGAAAATACACCTATTTTACAAAAGAACAAGGAGAAAACAAAAGTTGCTTTTGTGACTCCAAAATTTGAAAAGGTTGAATCCTATACATCAAAGGATTCTATTGCAAAGAAGGCACCTACTTCCCAAGGTAAGAAAATTTTGCAGAATAAACATAATTCTAAAATGACTAATTCTCGTGTTTCTATTACGTCAGATTATATTATGAAAAGTTCACGGAAGAAAGACTGGCGAAAGAAGCAACAAGGTACGAAAAACAAGTGATTAAGACAAGAGTGGAGAATAAAAGAAAATTTTGTTACTGATAGGATTAGTCAAATAGAAAATTCTTTCTTAAATAAATTTACTGATAAACGTTGTGCTAAATACTCTCGTACTGATCTAATTTCTTTAAATTCTGCTCATTTCATGTGTTGCATGCTAAATCTTTACATAAATCTGATAAGCTTGTTTGGTTACCGAATAAAAAAGTTCCTACTTTTAAACAGGAAAAGGTTCCAAAGAAGCAAAATTCAAAGTCAGTTCCACACCGAACTGTTCAAAAATGGATACCTAAACATACTGTTAAAAAGTGGGTACCTAAATCAAAGACATTATCTGATGAGAAGTCTAATGACAAACCACATGATTTACCAAAATCCAAAGTACCCAACTATAAGTGGGTACCTCACGTCTTTTTTCGTCTTATAGGTAAATCATGTGTGGTACCTTGACTACGGGTGCTCAAAGCATATGACCGGACAGAGAGAAACCCTCACAAACTTTGTTGACAAATTCTGTGGGACATGTTCAATTTGGAAATGATCAATTATGTCCGATCAAAGGGTATGGGAGTCTTGAGTACGACAAAATTACAATTCAAAAGGTCTTCTATGTTGACGGTCTAGGTCATAATCTGTTTAGTATTGGACAACTGTGCGACAAAGGATTAAAAGTCAAGTTTAAAGCTAACCGGTGTAGCATTAGATCTGGGGAAGGGAAGGAGATTCTTGCAGTGAATAGGAAAACAAATCTGTACTCGATAGATCTAGCCAATATTAAAAAAAAGATATCTGCTTATTGTCCAAAGCAACATCTAAAGTATCATGGCTACGGCATCACCTTCTTTCACATTTGAACTTCAAAGAATTAACCAACCTTGCAAAAGGTGGGTTAGTCAAAGAGCTTCCAACTCTCAGATTTTAGAAGGAGCAGTTGTGTGTAGCCTGTGAAAAAGGGAAGATGGTACGAGCTTCTCACAAGTGAAAGGTTCAACACTCTTCAACGAGAGCTTTAGAACCTCTACACATGGACTTGTGTGGGCCTATGCGAGTACAGAGAATTAACAAGAAAATACGTGTTGGTTATAGTTGACGACTATTTAAGATACACATGGGTATTCTTCCTGAGATCCAAGTCTGATGCTGCTGAGATTATTATCGACTTCATTCGCAAAATTCAAGTCAAGTTGCAACTATCAGTTCAAACCATTAGATATGATAATGGGACAGAATTCAAGAACAAGTCACTCGAGATGTTTTTAAGTTCTGTTTGAATAACTCATCAATACTCAGCAGCTCGTACTCCACAACAGAACGGTGTAGTTGAACGACGAAATCGCCCCCTGGTCGAATCTGCTAGGTGAATGCTGGCTTACTCAAATATTCTGTTATTCCTTTGGGCTGAAGCTGTAGCAATGACTTTTTTTACTCAGAACAGATCAATCATTAACAAGAGATTCGGAACAACTCCATACGAACAGATATATAAACGAGTCCCTAATGTGAAATTTTTTCATGTCTTTGGGTGCAGGTGCTTTATCCTAAATGACAAAGTCAATTTGGGAAAGTTTAATCAGAAAGCGGATGAAGGCATCTTCATTGGCTATTCTAAGGATTCTGTAGCTTTTCGAGTCTACAACAAAAGGACGAAGACGGTTAATGTTGGTACACCCTGTGTGACGATAGCAGTCTAAGTTGGTTTAGCATTTTGTGTAAGTCATGCTACAAGGTTTTGAATATTAACTTGTATTTGATATATGTGATTTTATGTGTTTGATATTTATTGTTTGTATGTTTGAACTTGGTGTAACGTATTACAAGAAGTTCAAACATAAAGTTCAAAGATTAATTCAAACATAAGTTAAAACATATAATCAAATAGAAGTTGACATGTGATATTCGAATTTAGCATAAATTCGAATTTAACATGGAAGTTAAATTCGACTTTGTCATGAGGACAAATTCGAATGGGCCTTGGGCCTGGTTCGAGTTTGTCCCATCACAAACTCGAATGGGTCTCTATAATTAGGGATTAACTCGAATGATTAGCAGACTTTTGCAGAATTTCGTGCCTGATTAGCAGAAGGCGATCTCGAGTTTATCAGCAATCTGTATGTGTTTTCGGAGAGAATCATTGCGTAGGTTCGTTCGTAGTCGTTCGTACAACGCCGTGGTAGTCTCCGTGTTTCGTGAGTGTGATATATCCGTCAAGCCGCTAACGAGGATTCCGCACTCGTTGGTGTGTGTCGCGTCTAGATAGATCTGTAGTGGCAAGACCTTACAAGTGGTATCAGAGCCTAAGGGGTGTTCTTCGTGTTCTTAGTGTTCAAAAGATACATCCTAGGTTTCTTGACGTATTTGGAAGGTTATTATCATATTTTTGAGATTTTCGAGCTTATCAAATTGAATTCCGGGAAATACTTTGTTGTAGTTCACATTTTTTTTTTAACAAAATCAATATTTTTACTTGTAAAAATATTGCTTTAATTTGAAAAACGTGAGAAACTCGTGGTATTAGCCGTTTTTCGAATTTGCGGCTCTCGAGTTTGTTAAGGAGAAATTAGGGTTTGCTCA